>JBAIZL010000078.1:0-50000 GCA_036971475.1 Prosapia bicincta | reverse complement strand
CTCTTGAGATTCTAAGGCAGTTTGTTCAACAAAAAGCAGAAAATTTCAACAAACATTATGAATATGAACAATTTATAAACAATATTTTACGAGAAGACTACAGACAGTCACATATAGAGGAATTCTTCGAGAAAATGTAAATGTAAATTTGAAGTGTAAATAAGATTGAAGTGTTTTATAATGAAGTATTATGTGTTATAATGTTTTGATCAAGTGTTTTACGTAGTTCTATATATTTTTTTTCAATTATGCTAGATTGAGTGTTTTAAAAAAAAATCTACAGTGGAATAAAATAAACTGACATGAAATATGCCCACTAATTTTAACAAGTAGAAAACTAAATTACAGAAATTCTACTACTGTACATAAAACTGTCCGGAATAGCATCAAAATTTGGCAAGTACAGTTTAATATAGTGTTACAGAATTAGAATTACTTAATGTAATGATAGGCTTACATAGCGTTCAGAACAAACAGTTGTGGCAATAATACAGTGAGTTCAATGCAGTACGGCTGTAGACTACATTGTGATTAAGCGTTCGGTTATTGTTATCAAATATGCTTCTGACAAATATGATCACAATAAGCGGCGCCGACTGTATATATGTGTGTGTGGGATGTGTGTATGTTTGTGTGTGTGTGGCACATGCGTATGTTTGTTTGTGGGCTGTAGATAATAAATAGACAGGAATTAAATCATTTATCTTATTTTATAGTAATTATACTTTTATTTTTAATCCTTAAATAAGTAGTGTTTATTCATTCTTCAAAGTTGTACCCTCACAGATTCTTACATGCATCAAATTAAATGAAAATTGGTTAAAACTTAAATATTCAGTGGTTAATAGAAATTCAGTGAAGGTATGTTACAACTAATAACCAGTTTGGGGTAACTGTGACTTGAGAACACAACGTTGGCAAAAGTCAAAACCATTTATCTCAGCCACTTATTGTAAACAGTTGAAGTTTTGTTATTTGTTAACTTGTTTAATCCTAGTGCAGAGTGATTTTGTTTGTTTTTTTATCTTGAAGTACATTGTGGTCCTCTATCTATCTATATTACAGAGCTTTGTGTACTTTATACCTTTTGTATATTATATATTAGTGTTTATACAGATCAAATCTCATTATAACAAAATAGTCGGGACCGAGAAGAAAGTTTTATTCAACTGAAATTTCGCTATTACAAAACGTAACCTAATTGTTACTATACAGAAATAGAGTGCGTTAAATAATGCCATTCATACTTTTTAAAATTTATAAAAGGCTATATTGTTGAAGTACAATGGTTGAATATATATTAAAGTTGCTTGTTGTAATAATCAACAATTCAGTGATTAAACTATAATTTATTAATGCATAACTAAGTGAATTTCTAAGAGCTTACTTACTGAAGTGTTTTAAAACAATCGTTTTTTTTTATGAAGCTAGCCTCTACTGAAGTATATATAGAATATATATTGTTTAACAGCACTTTTTAATTTAGTGTTCTGTTTTTTTTTTTTTTTTTTTTTTTTTTCTTGGGAGCGGGTTTGAACTGCCCGAAGCACTGCTACCTTAAGGTATATTGTACTTACCTCCCTGATCTAGTCAAATAGCCCCTTCCCTCTTACCAGGTTTAGGAGTTTCCTGACTAGTGTTTTATCTTCAGCGTCCACCAGAGCCGTTCCATCACCAAAGAGGTTGAAGCGCCTCTCAGCAAGTACTTCACATCTGTAAATAATGTGTGTGGCAGTCTCCAGTTCCTGCCCGCATAATTTGCACACTGGTTCATCTTTGTAGATAGCCATTTTATGCAGATGTTTCCTTAGTCAACCGTGTCCCGTGAGTAGACCTGTGGCTATCCTCAATTCCTGCCTAGACAGATAGATTAGACTCTTCTGCAGCCCCAAGGAAGGTTTCCTAAGGGTTAGCTTACTGTGTCTCATCCCTTCAGCCCTGATCCAGTGCTCACAGTGTCGTGTTGTGTAGGAGTGTTGTGTAGGAGTGTTGTGTAGGAGTGTTGTGTAGGAGTGTTGTGTAGGAGCGTTGTGTAGGAGCGTTGTGTAGGAGTGTTGTATAGGAGGGAAACTACAGTTTGAACAGTAATATTTTTCTATTTTTGGTAACCTATTGAATATAAGACTTATAACATAGTTGGAGCCGTATATCTAATTTCAGAGGATACTTGGAAGGAAATCTCATTTATTTACTTTATTTTAATAATATTTACAGTAATTTATATTTATAAACCACTTTACAGAAAAAAAATACATGGATCCATTTAGCAGGTCTGCAGTGAGATTTGTGTGATAAAAGAGTTTCAAGTTCTGGGGAGTTTTTGATTTTTTTTGTTCCACAGCTAATATATTAAAGTACAATTAATAAAAGTGTCTCATCAATTTATTCTTATGTAATAACGTTTGTTTTTAAGAAAATCATTTTTACATAGTATAGATATTAAAATTACTAGAGAAATAAAGAAATATTTTATTAAATAGGTTTATGGCATTAATAAGTGTAATATAAATCTGTAAAAACATTAAATTAAAACTATTAAGTAAAATTTAAAATTTATCAAAACCCTGCAATATTGAAAATGGATTTACACACAATTTTTTTTAGGTGGTATCAGTTATTGTTTCATTTTGTTTTAATAAGATTTTATTCATTTTGTTACTGATAATTTTAAAAATACTGTTCTTAAAATGTATAAATTGACCACACATTTTTTTACATATTTTCAAATATTTTTCCTCAACATTATCAATTTTGAACAATGAATTATCTATATTCATGTTTTTTTGTTACAGAAATGATTGTGTGTAGATGAGTTTGAAGGCAATTATAATTATTAACATTTATATAATTTATATACACACAAAAATAACTTCTATTGTTTTTACATAAATATGTTTAAATTTCAAATTTAACCCACATATAAAAGCAATCAAATTGCCGCATACTATTATTTACTAATACCAAAATGTATGGTGATGCTAAAAATACTTTTAAATAACAAACATACTAATAGTTTATGTTTAAGAAAACCGACTATACACTATTTAACTGGTTTAAAAACATGGCATTTTTCTGGTAATGTTATATAGTCACATACAAATAAAGCTTTTACCACTTTATACTTTAACAATTAACCATAAAAAAAGTTAATAAAAGGTGAGTATTATAACTGTATTTTTCTCTAGCAAAATATTTCTTTGAGTTAAGATCCACTACATATAAATAATGCTTTAAATGAACAAGAAGCTATCTCTAGCTCTTCTTACCAAGCATTAAGATGTATATACATACATAATTTTACAAAAATAATGTCTTTAAAATTTCTATTTCCTATCTTGCAAACATTAAAAACAATATTGCCACTCCTGTTGCAAAAAAATATGAAGATTTATAGTATATTGAAACATCCGAGTTCCTGCTGCCTAAACCTTGTTGATTTGGTTCGTCTATATCATTGTCAATCATCATTTGCTTTCCTGGTTTGGACGGATACCATGGAGTTTCTGTTTGGTACCTCCCAGTGACCTTCCAAGAAGAGCCTGTTGTAGTCTCACCTGTAGGCATCCAGTTCATGCCCCTCCCATAACTTGACCTCGTATTACTACTTTCTGAATAAGTAGATATAGTATCCGAAGTTACAGTTTCTTCATTAGTACGTCCTCTTCCCGGCAACCAGGATGGAGAGGGCCGAATATTCCAATCTGCGGTTTTACTTGTAGTTCCAGCTGTAATTAAAAAAATGTTTAATTTGTTTCCATTTTGATTTTGAGATATTAAATTTCATTATTATTTTTTTATGAATGTGTTAAATATAGTATGTAAGCTATTTTCGAGCGAGTTCTTTGAAACTTAGATGAAAGGTTTGTCAGATCTCGTATATTTATCTGTAATGTATATCAGATAATAAAATTGTCTGTCAAGACCATTTTAATTGTATAAACTTTAGGTATAAATATTAATAGAACAATCTGTTACTTTAGTAATTTGTTATAATTTAGATGGAATTTCAAATTGTTACATTTTGAACATTTGACATTTGTTACAAAAATGTCTGTAAGACTGCTAATCCAGTTTAGCCATTGTTACCTAAGCTTTAAAACCTAAGTTGCCATCTAACAAGTAATATTTAAAAAATATTTTTTGAGTAAATTCCTACTTAAATAAAAAAAATTATTTTAGTTTCTTTCTATTTTATAATTACAATTAATATAAATATGTATATACATATGCCAGAATAACAGTATTAAGTGGCAAAATAGAAAGGGAATTTCATTGCAATTTTCCATTTTCCTTCCTATGTATGTTGTTGAACTATTATTTTTATTTTTACTATTTAAACGTTTTCTTTATTTCATTGCTGGTATTGTAGTTTTTTTCGCTTTTCTTTCCTATTTTTCCTTTGTGAAGCAAGGTTGGATACCAGTTTGTTTGTTTGTTTATTTTATTCTTTTCATTCATTTTTAATCCTAGAGCATTATTTACGATAATATGTGATAACCATGGTAACAAATTAAGGTTGTGCAATGGACAACAACTAGATGGGGGCTAAAGGAAAATGCATATAGTTCTTTGAGAAATAGATTACTAGCTATGGGAAAGTTGACAGTGCCAAAGTGTGCTAGGTCTTCAAACACAAAAGTACTCAGTTTGAATCTAACAACTCCCAAATTTTTATAATTTAGTTATTGAATAAATATTGGGGGAAACACCAGTTGTCATCCATTATAGATTAAAAAATATTTATTTGAACTTGATTCGATGAATAAAAATTTATTTTATTGACGATTGAAAATTTGTACAATATATATATATATATATATATATATATATATATATATATATATATATATATATATATATATATATATATATATATATATATATATCAGAAGAGTGTGAGCTAATAGAAAAAATTTAATGATGAAGATTTGAATCTTTCCACTTCTGCTGGTAATTCAACAAGTAAGGAACAGTTCCCACCACATTAAAGCATAATTAAGTAATGGATAAAAATTACATTGAATACTTTCAGTAGGAACTAATTAGTGTAGAAGATTTTTAATATTGATATCCACAAATATCTCAATAAATATAACTAATAAAATGATGGAAATATATTACTAATACACATCAGAAACTTAAATGCAAATTTTAATAATTTAAAGGTACTTATCGAGAGTCCTTGAGGTTAAACATTGTATAACTGTATGTAAGAAATGCATTTGCTAAATCTGTATAATTGTTTCAAACTGGAAGGATGAACATTTTATTATAATCATAGTGGTATTAATATTACAGATGGTGTTATAATATACAATGACGATTATGTCAAAGAAAATACAATAACAATAAATATAGGTAGAATATGTATTTGAATACTTGAATTCTGGTTGGTGGTAATAACAATTTAGAAATATCTGCATTCAGGCGCGTATCCAGCGACTTTCTATGGGGGGGGGGAGCGATCGATGCATTAAATATATATATATAATATGTGTGTGTGTGTGCGCGTGCGTGTATGTAAAAACATAGAACAGAAAAAGTTTTTTCTACGTTGCGTTAGAAATCGGTAACGTGATAAAAATTCGTAGCAAATTAGACTTTTTAATAAATAATTATTCCAGTTTCGATAACACTTATGGCTAGAGAATATTATTAATTTCATAATAAGCTATTATTATAAAAATGGTTTATTAATTAATATAAGTAGTTATTCTTCCAACACGAATAATTCCGGAGTCAACTGGGAATATTACGCTTGCAAAATTAGGTATTGAAAATCATATGTTCGAGACTAAGCTTCACTAGCGCTATCTGTTGTTAAAACGTTTAGACGTTTACGAGGGTATGCCGATGGAACGCGTTATATTTCCTAATTAAAAATTAAAATTTTATTTACAATATAAGACGAATTAACTTAAGTAAAAGTCTAATTTAATAGAAAGTCCTAATTTAATAATATATTGTCGATTTTTAACCGCAAGTTCTTGAGGGTTGGGGGGGGGCGATCGCCCCATCGCCCCCCCTTGGATACGCGCCTGGCATTACATAGATGTTATGATTTATGAGAGCTGAGCCTAGTAGTTTATTAATAATCTAAAAATATTCTTAGAAAAAAATATATGAGAGACTTAATTGTTGCACATTTTATTCATCTCTTGCAACAAGGATTTAAGCCTAATTTTCTTACCATTACTAGTCCATTTGTTGGCAACATAAATAAGGACTAGTGTTTTCATTAGATATGTAACAAATCCAGTACTATAGAAACCAAATCATTTAAATATTCTAACTCTTGAAGATCATTATTACCATATATGTTATCAATAATAAAGAGGCAAACTTTTATCACTGTAAATTACCACAAATGTAAGAAAATAGCACTTGAGAAAAATTTGTTATCAATACATGATACAAATTTTTTCATTATATTTAGGCAGGAGTGTGTAAATAACTCCGAAAATAATAAAGAAGATTATCAAGAAAAATTCAACTATAACCGTAAAAAATGTGGATTATACCAGTAATTTCAATATCATGCAATTGAAAAGTATTTTTATACCAATTATGGAAAACTAATCCTAATAGTCAAATGGTAAAGTCTGAATATAGAAAATATATAAAAATTTTGGGTATGGTGATAAAATAAGCTAAACTGATCCATATTCGCAAACTTATTAAATCCAATAATAAAAACTAAGTAAATTTAAAGAAAGTTATAAATAAGTAGTTAGTGGGAAACCAAGAATAATGATAATGATGTAATTGCATTAGTATCTAACAATGGTATTAAAAATATTAGTAATTCAGTCTCTAATGTAATGACTACCTACTACTGTAACACCAGATATAACTGCCCAGAAATATTCATATACCTTCTAATTCAATATTATTTCTATCTCATATAGTCCAAAATCAATCTACCTTTTTCTTACTGACACATACATTTCATCGTAAATTAAATTAAATTGAAATGTGGTAGAATAAACAACATAAATATGAAAACTGTTAGAACTTTATCAGACTATATGAATAAACCGTTTTTTTTTGTTTTTACAGTGTAAATCTTGATGTTGTATTTTGCAAGCTTATTGGCAATATATAGTCAAAATTTACACCATTTTCTGAAGGGCCATATATAGAAGGAAAAGCTCTTACATTAAAGTGCAGTCACCTTTACAGTGATTGACAAACCGCTCAAATACTTTCCTAATTTCCCAAGTAGTGTCTTGCTTTTCTCTGTTCTCTTAAAAGTCTATCATCAAAACATGTTTTGAACAAGTATATGAAATCTCTTGATTGACAAAGTAGCAACAAAACCTTTGTGGAGATGTGGCATATCTTGTTCACAGTTCATCAGTATTTAGATAGTTATAAAAAAATTGTCATTTCTAGTTTAGTTGTTCGAGGATACTCTCTCATCTAGAATAATTCTGTTGAAAAACTTTAAAGTACTGGTTTGTAAATTGTACAATGCTTTCAATCGTATCATCAGATATAAAAGTTTTCTAGCAGTCTAATATTTCAGTTTTGTCTCTACTTACTTCTTCGTGCAGGCGTCCAGCTTAACTATAGCCGATGGCCCGATGTCCACGATGTATATATGATGCTATGGCCCACAGGTTCTTCTTAAGTAGAATATCTTGCCACTTTGTCACAGTTGGTCTGAGGATCTCTCTTGTAGGTAATGGGTAAGGGCAGTTCAGCAGGATGTATTCAATTGTTTCGCTCTCCACACAGCAGAGTGCACACAACGGAGTCTCTGTGAGATTAAAACGAAATAGGTACTCCTGTGTCACCAGATGGCCGGTTCTTGCTCTGGCAGCCAAAGATGATGTTGATCGTGCTACTTCCCTATATTTGTCCTCAACTGATGGTTCTGGTTGGAGCTGGTAAAGGTGTCGACCAGTAGACTCTTTTTCCCAATTTTCACACCAAAATTTTTGGAAAACTTCCCTGCTTACACTTTTGCAATGTAGCAGGGAGTGTTTGCCTTCACCTGTAGGTCCCATGGTTGAGGCTATTTTCGCAATTTTGTCAGCCTTTTCGTTTCCGGGTACTCCGCAATGGGTAGGTACCCATTGAAGAGTTAATTCCTTCCCGCAGTCCACTAGTTCTAAGATGGTTTTTCTTATTTCTGATATTCGAAACGAGTATGAACTTGTAGAATTACTTAACAATAACTGAAGGGCGGCTTTCGAATCCGATAGGATGCATATTTTTGAATTGCCCTTTAAATGCACACAGCTAGTCAGGGCTGCACTTATAGCCAAAAGCTCAGGATCCATGCTGGAATTCTAATTGGCTGGGATGTAAAAACAGTCTCCGTTCGATTCATTATAGTAGCCTGCCCCCGATAAGCTCTTCTCCCGGTCGAGCGAGCCATCTGTGAATATTTTTATGTGGCTTTTGTATTGAGATTGAATCATGTTTAATGTTATTGTTTTTAATATTTGTAGATGATCTTTCTTGCTCACCTCATGTGGCAGGTTAAGTGCAATGTTTATCTCGGGCCATCTACTTGGGGGCTCCATATAGTAAGTCGAAATTTTCACAGGGACAAAACAAGGCATTTTGGTGGACAGTTGATTAATTTTATAGCTGAATGACTGCTTTATGTTGGAATCATATGACACCATGTTACTTAATGGGTGGATTGGTGTAAGAGCCTTTATTGACAAGTATTTGGTCCATATTTTTTTATCGATATAGAGTCCAATAGGTTCAACTCCCAATTCATTCTCCATGGCTGCTATAGAGGTGGTTTTGGTGCACCCTAAGCATAAACGGATTGCAGCAGATTGTAGAGTTTGCAGTCTTTTCAGGTGAGACTTCGCCATTGAACCCCACACTTCACATGCATGGGTTGCCTTAGATCTCAAGAAGGCAATATAAAACATCTTTAGAGTAGTTGTATCGGCGCCCCAATCATGGCTGGCCACAGCTTTGAGAGCATTAAGTCTTGATACACATTTTTCCATAACACACTCCATATGACTACCCCATCGCAGTTTCGGATCCAAAAGGATCCCTAGTAGTTTAGGGGACCTATTATATTTCAATCGCTGCCGAACTAATTTGAGTTCGGGAGCGAAAGAACCCAATTTATTTTGACGGGTGAAAAAAGTGCAATCGGTCTTTTCCGCCGATATAGTTAGAGACCAATTAGTGAATTTATCCAGTGAGGACAAAGGATTTCACATGCTTTTATATGATCAGTGGATGTGACCCAGATCGTTATATCGTCGGTAAAACTCATACTATCTACCTCAGGTTGAAATTCGTCCGCCATGTCGTTGAAGCCGATATTAAATAGGTTGGGGCAAATTATTCCTCCTTGAGGAATGCCGTTTTCGTTTCGGAACAATGAAGATAGTGAGCCATTTACTGATGCTGTTATTAGACGGTTTTGTAAAAAATTACTTATGAATTGCAACATTTTACCCTGTATTCCGAGCTTCATGCACTGTAAGATGATGGTTGAATGTGAAACTTTATCGAATGCTGCCTCTAAGTCCACCATAGTGGCCACTGTGCTCATTTTGTGGTCGAACCCTTTGTAAATTTTATTAGTGAAATATAAGAGAGCGTCAGTTGTGCTCCTGTGCCGTCTGAAGCCAAATTGTTGGTTCCTCAGCATTTCGTCATGTTCCAGCCTCCAGGATAATCTCTTGTTGACTAATCTCTCTATCAACTTCCCCAAGCAAGATGTTAACGCTATCGGCCGAAAAGAGGTAATATTTTTCCCATCCTTCCCCGGTTTTAAGAGGGGATGATTTTCGTTGTTTTCCATTCTTGAGGGATCTTCCCAGTTCTCCAGATAGAGTTGAAAAGCTGAAGTGTCTTTACTTTCATTTCCTTCGAACAGTGCGATAGCATCTCATTGTGAATATTATCTTCTCCGGGCGCGGCTCTATTTAAGAGAGATATACTATCTTCCAGTTCAGCTAATGTGAAAGGGGAGTCGTCTGGATCGGAACAACGAAACAGCAGTTCAGTTCTACATGTTAGAAATTGTTTAACGGGAGTAAGAGCCTTCGGCCAGGCAATTCTTCGCCCTTCTTTTTCTGAGTAATGTTTAGCAAATTCTTCGGCCTTCAATTTGTCATCCGTTAATAAGTCTCCATTTGATTTTCTAATTCTTTCGCTTTGCTTCGATGATGGCTTTGTGCAGGGTAGCATTACATTTATTGTATAAAATTCTGTCATGTGATGACCTGGATTTTATCCATTTCTTCCTGGCTGAAATTCTATTTTTTCTCTATTCTTGGATTTCTTGACTCCACCAGCTGTTCATATATTTTTTCTTTCCATTCTGGGATTTTTTTGGGATGGATTATTCAGCTGCATTCTCAAGAATCGATTGAATGATTACTGAAGTTACATTTTCCACTAATGAGACAATTTGAGTTTCTTTTTCAAAAAGAGTCCAGTTAGCTTTTTAAAGTTTGTATTTACTGTGGACAATCGTATTGTTGGTAATTGTTTTGCTCCCCCCGTCAATTTCGAAGAATACCGGGAAATGATCACTTCCTAAGTCCTGGCCTATATGCCAATTTAATAGTTTGTTCATCATTGCTGGAGATGAAATAGTCAAGTCTAACGTACTCAAACTACCTGTAGAAGCCGACTGGAAGGTCGGTTCGAATTTTGTGTTTGCTAGTACCTGATTATTGTTTAGCAACCAGTTGAAGAGAATTTGACCGTTTTGATTAGCTGGGCCTTTGTTCCAACTACAGTGTTTGCTATTGAAGTCACCCAGCAATAACACATTCTTATTATTGATCTGTAAGACGTTAAGATCTTCTTCATTAATTCCCTGATTCAGTATATAAACATTAACGAGGGTGAAGGTGATGCCATTGCTTACTTCTATCTTATATTTGGCTAGCTCAATTTCATCTCTTGCAATAATTTCTTCATTTTCCACTGACAGTGTCTCATGGATCAATGTAACTAAACCACCTTCTCCACGGTTTTCTCTGGAGACATTAAACATTTGGTAACCTTTAAAGCGAGGGTGGTACTTTTGATTTTGATGAAGTGAGGACTCCTGAATACAAGCTATTTTTATTTTATTTTCCTCCATTACTTTCTTTAGCTCATCAGCTTTTCTCTTCAGTGATCTCGCATTCCAGTGAATTACGCCAATTTTTTCAATGTCGTCAACTAATAACCTTTATTATTATGTGTTGTTTTTAGTTTCCGCTCTCGATAAGTAGTGCCAACTGAAATGTGCCCTTTAAGCGGTTTAACTTTCTTTTTGACATCGCAAATAAAAGTGTCTGCAAAAATTCTTGATGGGCACCATAGTTCAATTCTTTAAAAAAACCCCACTCCTCTCAGCCTCATTACGAGATTTTTGTCAATATTAAAATGACTGCGTATTGATTTAATACTTTGTCCCCGAATATTCCAAAAAATTACTTTCAATCTGTCAGGATGTTCTCGCCTTGCTGTTAGCGTGGCACGTCTGGGGTCCTGAAAAGGAATGTTTGCAAGGTTTAGCATCGTTTGTGTGGGACTTTCACAAGGAAAGCTAATGTTGGCGTTCAGTTCACTGTGAATATTGCTCATGTCGCACAAGATTTCACAGCTATCCAGGGGCAGGACGAGGACCAACCAACTCACCCACCAGTTTTGTCTCTATAATAGCGTTTTACTGAAGTTGTTAGTTATACTTTATTTTGAAGGGAAGTTCTGGTCTTCAGAATATATGTAAGCCATTTAGTGCCATTATTATCCTTGTAGTATGTTGTAGGAGGTAACTTGAAATCATTATGATAATTTGACAAACCATATCTCGAGGTCTGCTTGTTGTTGAGCCTGTAGCAGTGAATCTGTTTGTGAATTGCCATGTCTACTTGTATCATTGTGTCTGTTGTGATCCGAGACAGTATTGTGGTCACAAGTGGTTTTAGCAACTAATTCAGGGTTGGCTTCATCAGTATTATTACTATCATCTTCCTCACAAAAAGCAATATTTTTATCTAAACACTTGTAAATATTTACAAACTTGCCTATAGTAGCACTTACTTATGTTTGTTGAGGACGGCCGTTTCGGGAGATGTATCCCATTGTCAACTCAGACCATAACTGATCTCAAAGTTTACGTAGGTTAGGGTATTAGGGTGGGGGTTTGATTGGTAGTTATTGTAATAACTACAAACTTCGCCGATCATCTCAACTCCACAAAACATGACTAAACATAAACATAACATCTACCCTACAAATTCTTCATAAACAACACAGAAATAACTAACACTACACAACCGAACAATACGAAATATACAGACACTTTGAACTACACCCTACACACATATTCAATACACTATTACATTACATCTCACATACACTTTTTGACACCATAACTTCTAATAATCACAAAATACACCCACACCAGCATAACATCCCACCCCCACCCTAACACCCTAACCTACGTAAACCTTGAGATCAGTTACGGTCTGAGTTGACAATGGGACACATCTCCCGAAACGGCCGTTCTTGTCTGTTATGAAAAACAAATTATTTGAGGTTATAATAATTACTTACATATTTGCACAAAGACTCACCCACTATGAACATTCATTGATAATATACCACTAACAACCAATCAGCAAAAGCAACTACTTCATAAATAATATAAATATATAACAAAACAAGTTTAATAATATGGCAAATACAAGTTATAAAAATATGGCATAGTCAATTGCATGTGGAAATAATGTTCACTCCTCCAGTGGCATAAAGAGTTGTATGGTTGGGATTAGACTGGCATTAATAGAGAGCGTACTTTCTGCTTCCCTTGAAAAAGTAGTTATGGCAATGAAATAGCAGGCATATCCATTTACACATAAAACCAGTAAGGATGACATGAGTTATTAAAATGTTTGTAGAAAAGATAAAAATATATTCTTGAATTGTGTAGTCCATTATTTTTGGTGAATCTTAATTAATCACTTTGACAATAGTTAGTAGTAAAAATAATAGTTAATAGTAGTAAAAGTAATAGTTTTGTGGAAGATCGGCACATAGTGATCAAAAGCGTTCTGTCTCTGTAAGTTTTAACAAATTTACTAAATTTAAAGTTCGGATACTAATAAACTATTGTTAAAGTGATTAAATAAAAATATATATGTTTAAAAACTTGTGAATGAAGTTTTATTCACTATAAGACTGATTACGGATTGAAGATGTGTTAAAAGTTTTAAGATGTGTTGTAATATTTAATGTTTATCAATAAATTTATACATGATTTAATATTTAGAAGTTTGAACCATGAGCAAAACAAATATTCAAACCAACAGAGAACTATTATTACACAAATGTTATCACATCAGATTGACTAAATATCTTCAAAATTTTAGTGCTTAAAATGTCTTTTGATAAAACTTCTTACTTTTTGTGTGACTGGGTTCAGAAACCCATGTAGGTTCACTTTCAAAGTCTGTAGATTTGCTGTTTGATGCAGTTGATTCAATTGAAGGTCTAGTATTGAGGAGACTTGTTTGTACTATTGTCCCATCATCTGTTCTGCCAGTATAATAGAAATCAGCCCCAGGACAGTCTCTTGGACTAGGTCTGCAAAACACTTCAGTTAATGCATATTTATGACAAATGAATAGTGTTTTTATTCATGCAAAAATCGAATAATATGTAATTTTTAAAAATGGAAAAATACCTACACATAGCTTAAACATTGTTCACGCAAAAAACTAAGTGCTTTATCTAGCATCTGATGAGCAAATGGACCAGCATCTCTATCACAAGTTCTGCTTGTTTGGTCTAAAACACATTCTCGAAATCGATGGTGTGAACTGTAAACATCAGAAGAATATAAAAGCCTGTTTATAATATGAAGCCTATATACATTAAAAGCTGATATTATTAATTAATAGAGATATAAATTAAACTATGTTTATAAATTATACTTGGCTAAAAAGCATATGCCAGTACTTATCAGTTATTTTAATCATATATCTGTATTAATAATCTGTTTTAGTAATCTCATATGACAGCATCTTTTTGATGTCGCTTAATACGTGATTGTGTATCTAATGATTACTCTCAGTCAACATTAGAAATTAACACTTTTTGCAGATTTTGTTTTTTTAAACCTTGAGGCTTCATGAAATGTTCTTATTGATATTACTTCACAAAAAACAACTACTTACTGACATTCTTCAGCAGAAAACTTCGAAATATACAAACACCATAAAAATTAACCACAACACATTCTCAACGCACTCTCAATCAAATACTATATTCGATCACATAATTAACAACTACTCTATGAACAATGACTCATCATAGAACAAAAAAATCCCACAAATTCACATAATACAACATATGTCTAAACAACAGTCTTGTCTGTGGCTCAGAACATTGAACAATGCACTAATCTAGTGTTTAAAGCGACTGCTGGAAGATATCAATAAGTAGTGGTTTTCTTGCCAAGTAACACTTTATTTATTGGGACTACCATTATTATTATTTAATACAGAAAATAGATACCTAATGAAGTTACTTTTCTAGAGCTTAATATTATATAACATTTGTTAGAAGTAAACAAACAGCTAATCATGATTTAAATATTAAATTATATTTTTGGAAAGTAAATAAAAAGCTCTTCAGAAAGTTATAATGATTGATTAGTGAATAAACTAAAATGTCCTTTGTCATATATATATATATATATATATATATATATATATATATGAAGTTAATAAATTACCAATTTTGAGTAATTTTATCCACCATTAAGTGCAATAATTTTACCTTGAGTGATGAGGCACCTTTCGGTCTTTGACCATTGTCGAATCACTCTTAGTGATTCGACAATGGTCAAAGACCGAAAGGTGCCTCATCACTCAAGGTAAAATTATTGCACTTAATGGTGGATAAAATTACTCAAAATTGGTAATTTATTAACTTCATAAAGTCAGTGCAACGGAAAAACAATGGATAATATTAAATATCAGGAATATATATATATATATATATATATATATATATATATATATATATATATATATATATATATTTATATTTTACGTTGTCCATTATTTTTCCGTTGCACTGACTTTATGAAGTTGATATATTACTATTGTAAATACTTTTATCCACCACTAAGTGCAATAATTTTACCTTGTGTGATGAGGCACCTTTCGGTCACTTGACCATTGTTGAATCACTCACGAATCCTAGAGTAATATATCAACTTCATATATATATATATATATATATATATATATATATATACAATTTTTGTCAGATCTAATTGTGAAGTGCAACATTATCTGAGAAATGATATTTTCCTTCATTCTCTATAGTAACTTTGATTTTGTTTTAAGAAAAATTGCTTACAAGTGACAAATAGTGGAATTAAGATATTTTATTTGCAGTGGTAAATAAACTTGTAACGTTGTTGCTTACTGCTCAGCTAAAATTCAAAAATTATACTACTTGATAAATAACATTGGTTGAATGTATACAGAAAATACTAACCTGACAAATCTACTGGCACCAAAATGTCACTGACTCTCGTCACATTTACAAAAGAAGAAATAATAATACAAAAATGTCTAGTAATTATAATAACATAATATTAAATTATCAATGGATTATAATTATGGTGGTGATGAGTGTTTAAATTTTCAAGAAATGTTAAGTAATGCCTGAACAACTGTCATAGACATATTTGATTAGATAAAAATAGCAAAACTTTCTGATTCTGTATGTTTATGTATTTATCACTGACATAATTGTTCAGTGCTTTATTCAATGCTGCAAGTCATGAACAATTTATGTCAAATGTCTTTATCACACTAGTAATAAGTTTATTTTTTCTTAATCATTTAAACAATAGTTTATGACTATCCAAACTTTGAATTTAGTAAATTTGTTAAAACTTATTGAGACAGAACGTTTTCAATCGCTATGTGCCGATCTTCATCAGTGTCTTCTGCTTGGAGATGTTGGGTCAAGCGGTGACGGTTTTAAAGATAGGTTTTCGATAGTATCGAAGAGTATATCTGATTTGTATTGTGTTTGTCCGTTTAATATGTTTGTACTTTGTGTTTTTGTGTGTCTGTAAAATTCATATTGTTCTAGTGTGTTGAGATGTGGTATTTTTTTGTTGATGTGTAGGATTTCTAGGTTATGATAAATGTCTGTGTATTTGTGTCCTGTTTCTTTTAAGTGATTTGTAAAATGTTGAGTTGGTGTTATGTTTGTGTTCTTCGACTCTTTGTTTAAAACCAGTTTGTCCAATGTAGAATTTGTTACATTCGTCGCAGTTCAGTTTGTATATGCCTGGTGCTTGTAGTTTATCCTTGTTGTTGGTCTTGTGTTGTATTTTGTATTGTAACTTGTTATTAGTTTTGTATGATATTTTGTATCCTATTTTTTGAAATTTGCAGGTTTTTTGTTTGTTGTTTTGTTTATGAATGGTATTGTGATGTATCTGTTTTCCCTGTCTGTAGTGTTAATTTTAGTGTTTTTTTGTATTTTGTACCATAGTTTGTCTATTATTGTGGTGTTGTATCCATTTGTGTATGCTAAATATTTAATTGGGTCTAGTTCTTTGTTTATGTTTTCTGTGGTCATTGGGACTTCTTTAAGTCTATGGAGCATGGATCTGAAAGCAGAGTGTTTATGTTGGATAGGGTGGTTTGAGGTGTTGTGGATAAGTGTGTTTGTCGTTATGGGTTTCCTGTAAATGTTGAAACTGTGTTTTTGTGTGTGGCTTTTTGTTATGGTTAGGTCGAGGAAGTTTAGGGATCGGTTGGTTTCAATTTCTAAAATGAAGTGGAGTTTTGGGTGTATTTTATTAGTGTAGGTGAGGAGTTTTTCGCATTGACGGGAGTTGCCTCTGTATTGTGTTATTATATCATCGACGTATCTGTGCCAGTAAATAATTTTGTGTGGGTGTGTATTGTTTTTTGAGTATTTTGGAGTTTTCTATGTGTTGTAGAAAGATTTCACTTAGGGCACTACTGATAGGACATCCCATGGGTAGGCCATCTGGTTGTGAATAGAAGTTTGAGTTGTGGGTGAAATAGTTTTGTTTGGTGATGATTTGTAGGATGTTTATGATTTCGGTAACGTGGGTTTTAGGTATGTTGTTCTGTATTAATTGGGTTTCTAGGATGTTGAGCGTTTCGGGTATGGGTATGTTGGTGTACATGTTTGTTATGTCGAATGATAGTAGTGTTGAATTGTGTGGTATGTTTATGTCTTTTATTTTATTTATGAGATTTGTTCTGTTTTTTATGTGTGTTTCTGTGTTTAGGTTTATGGATTGTCTGATTGTTTAGTCCATGTGTTTTGCTAATTTATGTGCAGAGGCATTCTGGTAGTTGATGATGGCTCGGATTGGGATGTTGGGTTTGTGAATTTTGGGAAGAGCATGGAGGGTAGGTGCTTTAGGGTGGATTTGTTTTAGGTGGGATTTTTTGTTTTTGTTGATAATGTATTTAGGTGTATTAATTAGTTGTTTGATGGTTCTGTGATATTTCTCTGTTGGGGTCTGTATTTAGTTGTACTATATTATTATTTATTATATAATCATTGATAATCATTTATAATCGTATATAGTCATTAATTTTTTCTCTATGAAAAGACATACTTACTCCCAATACATAGATACATGTGTGAAAAATGCTTTGGAAAAGTTAACCGTTTATGTAACGGAGCAATGATTTACATGGGAATTATAACTATTCTATGTGTGTTAGTATGTTCTGTAAAGTAAAAACCATTTTGATTTAGGATTAAAACTTATTTTAATGCTGAAGTTCAGCATCACTAAGGGCAACCTACCGGCTACTTTAAAAGACCTTCAATAAGTAAAAGTTGGATTACACACATGGCCCTAGGATATCCAGTCCTAAATAAGCTTTAAAAATAAATTCCTGTCAGTTATTTTATTGAATAACCAGGAATTTAGGTTATAGTAATACATGTAAGATTAAAAAAGTGGTCAGAAAGAATATTGTTCATGAGAAGGATTAGCAAAGTTTATACAAGATACCAAGTTCATAGTTCAGAATGACTCAGCAATTACTGATGAGTTTTGTGTTCCTCCTAAATTGCATTGGAGAATGTTTATTGTACATAATATCTCCAACAATGTTAACGTTTTATACCAACACTATACAAAGTACTTTGGAGGATTATAGCTGTAGAATGTGGAACATTTTGGCACTTGTAATATTTGTCTGCCTTGCAGTAACGACTCTTTATATTCTTCAGATATCCAAAGTTGTATCAAGACTTTTAATAATGGTAACTGGGCGACACAGCCAGGTTCTTGTTTATATTCAGTTAATATAGGTTTTGCAATGGCTAGAATTAAAATAATGAGGCTTTCAGTCAGTTCAAAATAGGGTTTTTTTAATGTCAAAGCCAATGAAATACAAAACCATCAAGCTAAAATGGTTGCGTTGCAGTCGAAGAGGACTCACTAGATCCGAGTGTGACTAGGCTTAATCAAGTCCGTCATTAGACCTATTGTTGTTTCAACCTCGTTTTGTAATAATGAAATGTTTACATTATGTTAATATTTATTTAATCACTCTTGAATATTTTAACACTTAAAAGTTAATTTTAAAAGTACCAACAAGTTAAAACTTACTAACACTTTTATGATTACCTTAATATTAATTTAACTTTGATTAATTATTCCGAATCGTGTTATAAATTGATATAAAGCTACTTTATATTGTAACTGGGTTGATTGTTACTTAAATTAATTGAAATTTACTTATAAACTGATTAAATAATAACAAATTACTACCTACCAACAAATAGTGATCCTGTTGGTCTCTCTAGCTGAAACCTGAGCTACAAGATTTCTGTAGTGTCTCCCACAATGAGCATCTTCAGTCAATGTTGCCTTCATACACTTTGCATGTTTCAGATATTCTGTAAAAAAAATTTGCTTCAAAACAGAATTTTCATAAGGTTTATAGCTGCTATATAGGGATAGCTGTTTGTGGATCTGCAGAGAACAGAACGAGAAGGAGTAGTTGTCAGATACATCTATTCACAGTTCAATCTAATACAACGTATATACTTGATAACAGATACAATCAAATGCCTACATTCAATATTTACTTTTCTTTGCTAAATTAAATTTAAAAATCAAATTATCCTGTTGAACTAAATCTGTTAATCATAACCACTGCAGATGAATGGTGTCTTGTCATTACATAATAGTTTTGAATGAGCAAATTACTGGTCTTTACATATCACATCATTTGCCTTATTGCTATAACTCCTTCTCTTCTAGTATGAATTTTTCTAGGGCAGTGAAGATTGATGGCTCAATTCTTTGAAGTAAACCGACAGCTTTACTGATTAACTGTAGTGCAACACACACATACACACACAAACATGCACATACACACACACAAGCACACGTTCACATACACAAACACTCACACACTGCAATGGCCCAAACAACCGTCACGCAGATAAAAATTTTGAACAAGCATCACCGACCGTAGTCAGCCCTGTGTTAACGCTTGCCAAAATCTGCCAGAGAACCAGTCAATGGACTTTATTTTTAAAAAATCTAACTCATGGAGATTTAACCCTTTGGGTAGTGTTTCCCGGGGAATTAATTCTTTTTAGGCATCTCAGCTTAATGTGGGTGTAGAGCGTATAAGGAAATTGTTTATCAAATAAATTTCAACTCAATTTGCAAGCTAGTAAAAAACACTGTTTTTTATTTACATATCAATTTTCGCTTTAGCACAGATTTATCAATTTTACAAAATTTAATTTTTTACAAAACTACTTCTTTCCAAAATGCTACTTCTTAGCTAAAACCTTTATAAATAAACCTATTATTTATTTGTTAATGACTTTGCCCTAGCTTAGTTAATTGATTATTTTAATGCCTTTTAACCCTATGAACCCTTATTGTAACAGAGCATGAAGTTTTTGACAAGAGGTTTATAGAATCAATATTTCTTTATACTCAGAACTTTAGTTCAAGAAAACAATTAGGGTTTGCTTTTAAAATCTTGTTATTTTTTGAAGTCATTTAAATCGATTTCATAAATATCATCCTTTACATGTATTTAAGTTCAATATTCTTTAATTACTCTTTAAATGTTGAGTTCAATTAAATTTTTTTTTAATTATTTTACTAATTTTGTCAAATTTGAAGCCCTTGTGTGACAAAATTGCATTAAATTTTTAAAATTTTATCTTAGAGGTATAATGAGTCTCCCAGAATATTCAAACTTTCCTCTCAGCTACCTCCTGACTGTACAGCTCCTATAGACAAAGTTTTGTCTGAAACCCATCCAGGAGGAAGGAACAGGATAAACACAATGATCTTTTTAAAGGATAGATCCTACCTTTGGGAAACAATTTTGAAAGGATATCTTAAATTTTATGCAGATGATAAGGGGAAAAACGTTTAATGTTCCAGGTATGCCTTTGATTAAAAAATAGAGATGTTACCATTCCAAGAACTAATATTTATACTAACAGAACAATGTAAAATTAAAAAGAGCAGTATGTAAGGCAGAGGACAGAAATCAATAAAACCTGGAGTAAGGTTGTACTATGTAACATTGGCAGACAGGCAAAGAAAATGTGGAATGGAGATAAAAATAAATATTAACATAATATTTTCATTACCTTTAACTAATAAACAGATTATTTTTACTCAATGTCAGGAATTATAAACTTCAACTATATTGCCTGAATTTCAATTCCTGTGTATAGGGGAAAAACTGTGACATCACAGTAGAGTCATGCAAAGTTGAAGGATTCATATATCTGGGTTAACCTGTCCATAGGGGTCAGGTTAAAAAGGCTGTAGGGCAACAATTTTCATTTGGGGGGAACAGCAATAAAAGCATAGCAGGAACTTTTGTGAAATAACAGCATAAAACATTAGAAAAAAATTTGTTTAGTGAGGGAGAATATTTTGTGTTGGAGTAGCTGTTCCTGGATATGTGTCCAATTGTTAACTCAGAACTGACCTCTTGTTTATCTAAAAACAACCAACATGTTATTTACAGTCTGAGTAGTCAATAGGACACATCTGCCGAAATGGTCACCCCCATTTACGCAAGAAAGGGCTACTAAAGGAAAATGCTCACATATTAATATGTATTAAAGTGTGTAGAGGTAAACGAGAAGCACAGAAGATGGAAATAATAATGTTGATAGTCTCTTACAACAATAAGTGTTGTAAAATTATATTATGAATGCTACATTTGTAGTTAATATATTAACCCACGCAATTGAAATGCAGATATCCACAGTTTCTCAACTTAAACCAAGTTAATTCTTTATGACCTAATAACAATATACCTGTTTGATAGTTCGGTGTAGCACATAGTTCATGTATCATGTCCACCGGATTTTCTACAGCTTTATTAAATTCCTTTAATCGGTCGTCTGAAAAGCATTTTTCTGTGTAGATCTTAACGCAGTTTACAAACTGGACCCATGTTCTGAAAACATTTACTTCAGTGTTACTAAGTATTATTTATAGAATTAATAAACCTAGAATGGTAATAACATTTTAAAACAGATTCTTAAATTCTTTAAAATTAATAATTTAACCAAAACCTTTGAATATTCATCTACCAAATGTTAGTTTACTGTAGATTTCATAATAAAAGTATTTTGGGGCTCTAAAGTTTAAAAGAGTTATTTTCAAACATTTAAAAAGAACAAACAATTGCATCAGTAGTTTTTAAAAAATTAACTGAACTATAAGTTCATGTAAGTCATTTTTCAGGTTATACAGAGAATTAAATGTATTGGAACGGTATCAACTAACAAATTGTGCAATAAAGTACCTAAAAGTTGTATATACATATACTGTATAACCTGTTGAAAGATCAATGAATAAGCTACTTCCTGCTTAAAGTAATGTGAAATATTTCTTTTATTAAAATTGAATTTAAACTTTTAAAAAATAATCGTTTGTTTTAAAATTGTTCAAAAGGTCTAATGTAATGCGTTTCTATCTTTTTCAAACAAAAATATTTGGCGATTTTTGAGAGTTTTGGGGGTTATGGTGTCAAAAAGTGTATGTGAATTGGGTGTAATTTAATTGGGATTATGTGTCGGAAGTAGCTTTAAATGTTTGCATTTTTCATACTGTTGGGTTGTGTAGTGTCCGTTGTTTTTGTTTTGTTTGTGTAGAATTTGTAGGTTTGAAATTGTTTGTGTAGTTGTGATTTGTGGGTATGAGGTGTTTAGCAAAGTTTAATTGAGTGTTTTTAATCACTTAAATAATAGTTTATGGCTATCCGAACTTTAGATTTAGTAAATTTGTTAAAACTAACTGAGACACTTACTCACCGAAGGTAATGGACTACAAAATTCAAGATGAGTGTTTTTGTTTGGGAATGCTTTTATGTGTTCTTGGTAGTTGTGTAAAGTGACCTTCCTAATTGACTAAAGCAGAAACTGGGGCACAAACTGCGAGTTAGTTTGTACACGCCAGTGGAGTTGTAAATGTCTTTATTTATGATGTTAGGTTTTATTGTTTGTTGAGGGTCTTGAGTGTGGAGTAGGCAATTTTGTAGTTTTATTTACCATATGTGTCTGAATTGATAATGGGGGACACATCTCCAAAAACGACCATCCTCAATAAATAAAAAATATAAGTGTAACACGTCAATACATGTTCAAGCTTTTTAGTACAAAGCTAATAAATAAAGTTGAATATTGAACCAAATAATAATAATAATCAACTAACTAAAGTATTTTCTTTTTATAATTGTTTCATGTATTGTCTTATACAACAAATGTGTAATATTTTCACATTATTTGAACTTTAGAAAGTGGGTGAAAAATCTGTTGCTAAATTTAAACCTCTTTAAATGAAATAAGTAAATGTATTAATAAAGTATGGTTTTTAGTAACTGATTGATCTAATGTCATCAAAGATAAATGATTTGTAAAATATCAGTGGTATTAAGGAGGAATAACCTATTATGTTTTAAAATGAGTTGATTCAATGTTTGAAGTAGGTTTTTAATAATTGTTCTATCTATCATTCTTGAACACAGATGACTAGCCAGCCAATTAAATGCTTGATCAGGTTTTTACTTGTATTAGAAAGTATTCTCTTCTGGAGAAAAAGATTGGTAGTAAATCAGTGACTGTTTTGTAACAAATATCTTTCAAAAGAACAAGTGGTTAGTAATTTTGGAAGGAATTTCAATAATAATGTGTTAAATAACTACTAAGAATTTAAAAAATTGAAGAATATCTGGAAAATAATTCCCAAAAAGAATAACAGTAAATCTGGAATGTAATAATAAAACTTGTTTCAAATTAGGTTTTTTGGATGCCCAAAATAAAAAGATTCATTAAATGATATCCATTTCTTTAAAAAAGTTATAAAGTTTGTTCTATAAAGCTATTGCTTACAGTCCAACAATGGAGAACTATTGTATACAGAAGAGAAATAGTAATATATATGTTTATATAAAGAATACATTTAAAAATAGAACAATATAAAAATCTAGATATCAAAAGAATAGAATAAATATAATGATAGAAATTTTACAAAGTTTATATCATATCTTAATACTTTTATCTTTTTTCAAAAGTGGTAAACTTTGTCATATTTACTAAGCTACTGTGAAAAATTTTACCTGCAAACTTGATCAACATCTGCCAAATTGTCAGGATATATAAGTCGAACATCTTTTAGCAAAGGGTCTGCTAATTTAAAACAATTTTGTTGGTATTGTTTGGTACATTGTGTCGCCCCAACATTGACATCTAAAAACAGAATCTCATTTTACTATGAACAGTTTTTTTTATTACAATAACAATTACTAGTCTTTTCTATTTGTTTTTTCTATTGGAATAGGTTTAACTTAATAAAATGTTTATATAATAATATACTAATATTTGTTGATTCCATCTTCACGTGAGCTACTATTTTTCACTAAAACACTTGTAAATATCTACAAACTTGCCTATAGTAGCACTTACTTACATTTGTTGAGGACGGCCGTTTGGGGAGATGTGTCCCATTGTCAACTCAGACTGTACCTGCAAAAATACAACTACAAAATAGCCTACTCTACACACAATACTCTCAATAAACAATTTAAACCCCAAAACAAAATCAACGACATTTACAATGCCACTGAGTTTACAAACTAACTTATAGTTTGTGCCCCAGTTTTTACATAGGCCAGTCAGGGAGGTCCTTCTACACATGTTACCAAGAACATATAAAAGCACTAACAAACAATAACTACCAATCAAACTTCACCGATCATCTCAACCCTACAAAACATGACTACATAGACATAACATCTAACCTACAAATTCTTCATAAACAACACAGAAATAACCAACGCTACACAACCGAACACTACGAAATATACAGACACTTCAAACTACACCTTACACACATACTCAATACACAATTACATTACAACTCACACAAACTTTTTGACATCATAACTCCTAATACTCATAAAATACACCCATACCACCATAATATCCCACCCCCACCGTAATATCCTAACTTACAAAAACCTTGAGACCAGTTACGGTCTGAATTGACAATGGAACACATCTCACAACGGTCATCCTCAACAAATATAAGTAAGTGGTACTATAGGCAAGTTTGTAAATATTTACAAGTGTTTAGTAATATACTAATCACATGTAAAACTTCTAGATTAAAAAATTAGATTTGATATTATTTTCTTCTGCTTATTAACTTCACTTTAATTCTTGAACTTCTTCTGTCTTGAGATTTTATTTTATTATAAATATATTTTTCCAACACTTATTTATCAATTTACTTGGAAAATCCACTACTTACTGATATTTCTCAGCAAATGCATTTCACACTTGGTCAGTAAGTAATAGCTTTTGTAAGTAAATTGATTAAGTAAGTAAGTAAATTCATTAATAAGACTTATTAAAAAATCTCAAAATATACAACCCAAGTTTTTAAAATTTTTATTTTGTGATATATACTCACACGAATGTTGATGTATTATATTTATATAAAAGATGCTCGCAGCATCAAAATCTTCCAAAAGCTTCATCAAACTTTACAGTTTTGTTTTTAAATTGGCAAAATTACAAATACTATTAAATTTTTCCCCAATGTTCTTTTAATTTCAACACTCTTTAAATATACCAAAATCTATCTTAGTTCATAATGATAATGAAATAATAATAAACAACTCACAATCAATTGTAAATTTATTTTCTCTTTTGTATTTCAATGACAATTTTATCAGCATTGCTAAAGGGATACAACTACTTAAAATCTAAGCTAGTATTAACAACATAGCGAAGAATTTGTTTTTGACTATCCGAACTTTATATTTAGTAAATTTGTTAAAACTTACTGAGACAGAACGTTTTCGATCGCTATGTGTCGATCTTCATCAGTGTCTTCTGCTTGGAGATGTTGGGTCAAGCGGTGACGGTTTTAAAGGTAGGTTTTCGATAGTATCAAAGAGTATGTGTGATTTATATTGTGTTTGTTCGTTTAATATGTTTGTATTTTGTGTGTCTGTAAATTTCATATTGTTATAGTGTGTTGAGATGTGGCCCTTTTTTGTTGATTTATAGGATTTCTAAATCATGATAAATGTCTGTGTATTTGTGTCCTGTTTCTTTTAAGTGATTGTAAAATGTTGAGTTGGTGTTATGTTTGTGTTCTTCGACTCTTTGTTTAAAGCTGCGACCAGTTTGTCCAATGTAGAATTTGTTACATTTGTCGCAGTTTAGTTTGTATACGCCTGGTGCTTGTAGTTTATCCTTGTTGTTGGTGTTGTGTTGTATTTTGTATTGTAATTTGTTATTGGTTTTGTATGTCATTTTGTAACCTATTTTTTGAAATTTGCGGGCTATTTTGTTTGTTGTTTTGTTTATGAATGGTAATGGGATGTATTTGTTTTCCCTATCTGTAGTGTTAATTTTAGTGTTTTTTTGTATTTTGTACCATAGTTTGTCTATTATTGTGGTGTTGTATCCATTTGTGTATGCTAAATATTTAATTGTGTCTAGTTATTTGTTTATGTTTTCTGTGGTCATTGGGACTTTTTTAAGTCTATGGAGCATGGATCTTAAGTAAAAAACTGGATAAGTAAAAAGATTGACCGAACGTAATGGACTACAAAATTCAATAATTAGAATTTGTGTAGTTATACATGATGATACTGTCATTGAAATGTGTATGAAAAATTATATTAATTACTGATTGTAAGTATTTTTTATTATGTAATAATGAAATTGTTTCAATAATTACTCTTTAAAATAGTTTTTTCTTGAAGTTTGTATTTTTCTTAAAACTCAAGCTTTGGACTATGGTCATTTTTTGCACTACATCAAAGCATGCACAGTTTAAACAGAGCAGATGTAGTTTCTAAAAGACAAGATACTTTTTATTTGTTCATTTGCTTAAGATTATTTGACTATTTAAAATTTAAGATTAAAAAATGAGTTTTTAGGGGAAAGCAAAGATCACAGACATACAACATTTTAAAGCACACTTATTTATTACAGAATTCAAATATCCTTATCAAAATCATTTCTCAGTTAGGGTTAGGTACCAATGAAATACACAAATTCCAACACGAATCTCTGATACTGCTTCTATCATGGAAATTCAAAGTTGCATTTAAAGCCTTATGGTTACATACTTGGTTGGTGTTACATGAGTTTTTGTTTTACAAAAATGTAAAAATTATTACAATAGTTAATCTAAACTATAAATATCTATTTATAAAATCTTAAAGAATGATTAAAAGATGAAAAAGGAAATAAACTTTTATCTCTATCCCAAACTGTTTCCTGAAGGACTAGATTCTTTTGCTACTAAGTCAGTTGTCCATAACTCTGTTTTTTTTCAAAAAAGCTGAATTTATTAGGAAATGTTTTCAGGACTGATGCTTTCTCAAGACTTTTATATATTCAAACACTTGAGTTTAATTATGTTTAGACATGTAAATCACGCACAAAATTATGTAATAATTTAAAGTAGTTTGGAAGAGTGAAAATACCTGAAGTAAGTGAGTATGATTTGAATTTTACATAAGGGTAAGAGAAAAGAGAAAAATATCGGGTGACAAAAATGCGCCTTAATAAGAAGAGTTCTTTAAAGAGTGAAAGAGGTGTATAGACTTCATTGAGATTAAAGTCCTAAAAGCTATGCAGAAGAGTATTGAAGAGTTGTGTAAGTGGAAGCATTCTCAAAGAAGAGAGGTGATCTAGTATTTTTTGAACATGAGACAATGAGTAGTACAAGGTCTAGAGCGCAGAGGAAGATAGTGTAAGTAGTTGCAGGTGAGATCAGTGTAATGGTCCTTCTTGAATAGTTGCAGAAGATGTATATATCATAGAGTGGAGAAGACCTTGCTTATAGAAAGAGGTCTCAGAGGCTAAAAATGTTTTAAAAAGTTGTTTGTGTTGCAGAGAATAATTGAGAAAATAAGAAAAAAGTTTAAATGGAGTTTGTTTTCATGTGATTCTAATCAAGAAAATGTTAGGTTTCCTGGTTCATGAGCCTAGTGAGTCTACAAATTTCTTAGTTGTGGCAGAGGTTTGTAGTTGTCCAGTATAAGGTGGCATGGCAAGAGAACTTCCAGTATGAGGAGGTTGAGCAATTTCTAGGCTTGAGTTGTGTTATTGATCGGAAATGTTACTGAGGCTGAGAATTACACGTCTTCGTGTATTAGTATTTTATATTGCTTTTTGCAATGGTGGCATTTTTTGTCAGAGCACATTTAGATTTAAAATGCGCCCAAACACCCAAAGCAATGTTGGTGTTGTTGCGCCTGATGGTGACATTCAAAAATAGAAATAAATCCTAAAATTTTGCAGTGAAATATATTGTGATTGCCAGCGAGTAAGAAATCCAGTGTCTGAGAAAGAAGTGGAAAGTGGTAGTGTGAGAAGGTTTTGAATTCTTGAATTTTGTAGTCCATTACGTTCGCTGAATCTTAATTAATCACATTAACAATAATTTATGACTATCCGAACTTTAAAGTTTATAAATTTGTTAAAACTTATTGAGACAGATCGTTTTTTTATCGCTATGTGGCGATCTTCACATATGAAGATTGCCACATAGCGAATTAAAAATATTATGTCTCAGTAAGTATTAACAAATTTACAAAATTTAAAGTTCGGATAGTCATAAACTATTGTTAAAGTGATTAAAAGAGATTTTGAAGTAGGTGAAACAGGTGAGAAGAGTTAGGTGCATGCAGACAGTCAAAAGTGTATGAAATAGTTAGTAAAGTATCTTTTGTGAGATTAGTACCAGTACTCTTGGTGTTAAACTTTTGTTGAAAGCCGTCTGTGGAGTCTGAAAGAGGCCCATAGCCCGAGCCTGCTCAGTAACGAACTTTTCTTAACCCTCAAAAGAAGTTAAGTTAACTGGGTTTTAAATTTAAGGCAATTGAGTCTAAATTGCTGACAGACAGCTAGAAGAGAAGAATGTTGGCTAAGTCAGTAAAGTTCAGTGCCTCAAGGGTACTGGCTGCATTAGAGTAAATTGAAAGAGATCACTTAAATTTGACATGAATGGCTTCCTTCATGGCAGTGAAGTTTAAATCTGCCTATCATCGAGGATTGGCATAGCGCCTTTGTAAAGTCTCATAAGCAATCTTATAGTTGGCGATCGAGATAGGAATCCCTGAGATAATATCTGGTGCATCATCTTCTAATGCATCTCAAAGGTACTCAAACTTGTTCAAGTCAAGGTTATGATGGATCAGAGAATTGAACATTTCATTAAAATTGCCCAAGTCTTTGACTGAACCGGAGAATTGAGGTACAGAAAGAGAAAGCAAACTGAAGGTTTGTTGGCAACTTCCTTTTGGCTTCTCTTTGTCCCTTTTGTTGATGTTCCCATTTCAAAACCAACTTGTAAAGTTGGTATCTATCTGATGCTGGACACCTACAAATCTTTCTACGTGTTTATAATTTTTGTTAAAACGAAAAATAATTACCAATTGGATCTCATAGGATGTAATAGTTGTTTAATCAGCTTCGACGTAAACAACTGTATTGTCTATTAATTTTTTAGATAATCCAGGTAACCTTATTCATACAATGTAAAAGTTCATTTTGTATTATGTAGAATGTCCTCAGGAACGAGGAAAAATAATAAAACTTTAAAGCTAGCTCCAAAGCAGTTCAACATTTTGAAAAAAATGCAAAAATTACATCACTTTCAAAACTCATGCAAAACTTTATGCACTCAAGGTTTTATAAAACAGGGCACTATGTTGTATCACATTAAAATATAACTGCATCGCAATAAAGTATATAATGTTTGATGTACAATTTAGCTATAAAGTAAGTTTCACATGGGTTTGGATAAAAAGAAAAACTAAATACAATTTTGTTAAAGTAGGCTAATCGGTTGATGTTTGAGGTGACCTTTATCTTGTAACGTGTGAATTGAACTCGTCATGTATAGTAGTCTACATTAGAAAACCTATTCGTTCCTACCTAACCGATCGATCGAAACCTAACCTATTCGATCTGGATAATATGTATGTAGCCATTTATTTGGAATTTTGTATTAGTATGATAATTTATTCTTAACTAAAAACACTTGTAAATATGTTACATTTGCTTATAGTAACACTTACTTAAAATTGTTGAGCACGGTTGTTTCGGGAGATGTGTCCCATTGTCGGTCGGAGTTGACAATGGGATACACCATTCGAAACGGGAGTCCTGAACAATTTTAAAGTAATTGCTACTACTATATAGGCAAATGTAACATATTTACAAGTGTTTTTAGTTAAAAACTAGTAGCTTACGTGAAGATGGAATCAACAAATATGAATTTATTCTTGGTAATACTAGGGTATGTGCTTTGTTGGATTCTCTTGCTCTGGTTAGAGAAGATACCCAGTTATTTATTTTATTCCCAGAAAGATTAATCTGAATAAATAAATGCATTAAGTAAACATTTTATATAAAATACATTTTGTATAAAATAAATTTTGCATCATAGGACTTTTACAATAACGAAGCTAATGTTTAATGAATTTAAAAAGAAGTTTCTATGATTTCTTTGACTATGTTAAAACCTTTTTTTTACGATTTGTAAGTGAATTCTGTGTTGAAATATCGTCTTGGTGTAGAATATAGTCCATTTGTGTTTTTCTTGAAGGGGTTGATTTATTTACGGCTTTTGATGCACGCTATGCTAAGTCGGACCGCCCACTACAGAGGGCTACGATCGGCTGACCTATTTATGTTATACTTACGGGAAAATACGACTGTAATGGATATCGCAATACTGAAGAGGTTGGTCACGCCAGAAATATAAAAAATCCTCATTCCTGAAAAAACATAATAAAACTGTTTTAGAAAATATTATACAAATTAGTCAATCAAACTTTAGCAGATTCTGCAATAGAATTATGTAAATAATTTTCAAAAGAAATTCATTAGAGAAAAAATATTTTAAAGTTAATTTAAAAACTAAATTCTAAAATTTAATTAAGCATTTACAAATTATTACACAAAAGAAATTTTTAAAAAAAACTTATTTTTAAACGTTCTTATATAACATATAAACTAGTGGTTGAAATTATAACACGTGGACTGTTGCTATGGGAATTATAACACGTGGACTGTTGCTATGGGAATTATAACACGTGGACTGTTGCTATGGAAATTATAACACGTGGACTGTTGCTATGGAAATTATAACACGTGGACTGTTGCTATGGAAATTATAACACGTGGACTGTTGCTATGGAAATTATAACACGTGGACTGTTGCTATGGAAATTATAACACGTGGACTGTTGCTATGGAAATTATAACACGTGGACTGTTGCTATGGAAATTATAACACGTGGACTGTTGCTATGGAAATTATAACACGTGGACTGTTGCTATGGAAATTATAACACGTGGACTGTTGCTATGGAAATTATAACACGTGGACTGTTGCTATGGAAATTATAACACGTGGACTGTTGCTATGGAAATTATAACACGTGGACTGTTGCTATGGAAATTATAACACGTGGACTGTTGCTATGGAAATTATAACACGTGGACTGTTGCTATGGAAATTATAACACGTGGACTGTTGCTATGGAAATTATAACACGTGGACTGTTGCTATGGAAATTATAACACGTGGACTGTTGCTATGGAAATTATAACACGTGGACTGTTGCTATGGAAATTATAACACGTGGACTGTTGCTATGGAAATTATAACACGTGGACTGTTGCTATGGAAATTATAACACGTGGACTGTTGCTCGAATAACGTCATATTTTACTTCATATTATTAAAAACCCACTGGCGTACTTACATTTAACATTTATCATATTTATAAATTTTACTTTCGAATTTAATCAGTAGGCCTATAAACTACGAAAGGATATTTTATTTGAAAATGGTTTAAGCATTATGTCCTAACTCTAAATGTAAATGTAGATATAAAGGAAGACAGCTTTGCCAGGTTTGGCATTAGAGAATCTTCGAGAGAATTCCTTTGCATTCGGGAAATACCAGAGGACACGTCAATTTCTACAGATTTAGGCCTACTCCCGTTACATCTAAAAGTAGGTTCAAGATATTCAACTATTCACATCAATTTGTTTACATTGATTTACGATCTTTGCTTTATTTGTGGTTTTAACTTGAAACTATTATGTTTTTTCCTTAACACTCCAATTTTTACCAGAATTGTGCAGAGGTTTTTTACCGCAGAATATTTATACAGAAGCATTTTTTCCAAATGTTATCTACAACTTTTGCCCGGTTTAAAAGTTTTCGACGTGTATATTTAGAAGTTAAGCAGTTTTCCGTTGTATGAAAAATCATTGCTTAAAGTTCAAGTTAAAAACGTGCATCAATTGTAAAGGCTACTCAATTTAAATAGAGTAGTTTAAAAAACTAGGTTTTGCCTAAGCTAATCTCTGTAACGCTCCAGTGGTCCCACTACTTCCCGTAACACTAGTGGTCCTGTGGAGTACAGTTATACCCTACTGTAACTATTATATATGTTATTTATTAGTTTAGGATTGTTAAGGTTTTTAACTGCTATATAAATATAGGTTATTAATAAGACAAAGAGGACAATATATGTAGGGACCTAATTTATTTTCAGTTATTTACTAGTAACTCACAACAAATTACATATGAAATTTCTTGATGTATTCATCTTGAATTCACTGATTAAACTAATTTTAAACTATTTAACTAAGTTAATACTCAGTAGGAGTAGAGGGTTAGCTTCGTGAAAGGAACGATCGTTTTGAAACGCGTCAGCAAGTAAGCAATTACGTATTCACTTAGTTAAGTTGTTTAAAGTTAGTTTAGTAAATTACATATATTAAAAATAAACACATGTTGAATTGAGCTACATTTCTTAGTTTTAGATATGTCCTTCTTTACTCTAATGTTATAATAATGTTTGTACAAATGTAAAAAAATAATATTACTGCATAAATGTTTGGATTACTACTTTTAGTATCACGTGGCAAAAAACCCAATACTTACTATTTCAGTGTATTGTTCAATGCTGTGAGTCTTGTCCGTGACTCACAGAATTGAACAATGCACTGATCTAGTGCTAAACGCTTCTGTTGACAAAATATCAGTAAGTAGTGATTTTTGCCAAGTGATACTAAAAGTAGTAATTTTTTTTTTAAATATCAAGATGTGTAACACAAAAACTGCAAATGTTTAGATTTATATAGCAAAGGTCATTTTATTTGAACTGAATTGATTTATTAGGTATTCTTATTAGAATCCTCTAGTATGGTGACGAGGATAATTCTAGTTCTGAAGGTTCAAACAGAATTTCCTCGTCTCGTCCTCTTGTACAAATGAAACAAGGACCAGATGTTGTATTTGGGACATTTTATTTTACTCACTAACGCCCTTCTTCATCGCTTAGACCTGAAAGCCTTTTGGCTCTTATATTGATTGGTCTATCAATAATGGATGCAAACGTACATGCAGGAGTTCTTCGCTTATTGCCCCGGGCCTGTGAAATGTTGGGATAAAATGATAATGTTAAGTGCAAAAACATTAAGCCATGTCTCTACCTATGGAAACTCTGAAATGTAGCCATCAACATGGATTTATATTCACTTCTCTACTTCATCACTGTTCCTTTTATTACCAAAAAGTTTCACTTTTATGAAGCCACAATACATTAATTTAATCAACCAATTTAGCGCTCAACCCATTAAAAGTTAGCAGATATATTAAAAGTTTCTCAGGGATTTTTGTATTAAAAAGTAATATATTTATTTTCTTTAACCATAAGAGGACTATTTTTAGCAAATTATGATTTGAAAAATATAAATTAAATATATTCTATAAATTATTTCTTGGAATTTGTATCTTGAAATTAAAGTGAGATACCGCGATAGAACTGGCCAAACTTTAGTTTAGACGTTTTTATAGAATGTAATTATGAACGACAATCGGTGGTGATTTTAGTTAATTAATTCTAACCTGACCTGGACCGGTAAAGTTAAAATGCCCCAAAGCTGCCACAGACTGATGTTATAGGCAATATCTGGGCTTAGGATGTGCGAGTAGGCTGCATCATTTCTGATGTTTGATGCTACAAGTACTTAGAACCCGTTTCTTATAAATCTATTCCGGGATTAGGTTTAACATGATATTTTTTGCAATATTAATTATGTAATATTAATCAATTGTTTACTATTTTAAAATTTTATAGAAAAAAAGAAAGAAATTCTTATTCATGCGTGGTGGAAAAATCTCGACCCCCCCCCCCCCCCCCCGTATGCTGAATGTTAACATATTTGTTATAAAGTACTATTTATTATGTCCTCTTGTATTTGTATATTGTTTAAATAACATACTTTATATTAATTTACAAAATATAACAGTTTTTATAAAGAATAGAAAGTAACTAAACGAATATTCTATGGTAACTCATTCGATTATGCTGGAATACCATGAAGTATGAGCAATTGTAAAAAGAATAATGAGTCATTTTCTCGCGCAGGTTAAGCATGCATGCGTACACGCAATAACACAGTACTACTGACACACTGTCGCCTGCAGGGAATGGGTTCTAGACACGTCATGATTTACTGACCATTCCTAGTAGGCTGCGTAGAAAATAGGCTACTATAGGCTATCCAGACTCGTAAGCTGCCCAGAGGATTAAGCAGCTCTTGTACCGCAATGAGCGCGCGCACACACATACGCGCTGACCTGCCTATCTTCCATAATGGTTTTCCATAAGACACCTACTAGGTCTACAAAACTAATCTTTTTAAAACTTTTATTTTTAGGTAATTTTTACTGACATTTTTGGATTCTACATATTAGTCTTTGTAAAGATAGGATAAACATTACGTATTTATGTCCGAATGATTATTTAATGTAATTGAATAAATATTGGAAATCTATATTAAATTACTGGTAAAGTTTCTATTACCTGAAGAGGTGACCTAATTACGTCATTGGTCTCCTGGAAAAATATCTAGAATATCTAAATGTCATTAAAAGTTACCTGAAAGTTAGTTACATGACTCAGAGGCAGGTAGGGCGCCTGGCCGGGCAACGCATGTGTATGAGAGTCGCTCAAATGGTAGAGTCTTTTATAGGCTATTGTTTGCACGTTTATAAATCGATGAGGCTTATTACTTTTTCACAAAATATTATTTTTTATGAACAGTAAAATATGTTATGTTGAAATACCGTACTTCATTTTTTTTTTACATAACCATAATAAACATACAATAATAATTCAATGTATTTAGTAAAAAAAAAATAATAATTGAATTTCCACAGTAATCGATTTTATTTATTGATTTATCAGATAGATTACTTTACATAGACCACCAACAGTGCCGTACAAAGTCGGATCGAGGATTTTCTTGAATCTTTTCTAGCAAGACAGCTATGTATATTTATTTAACAATAAATAAGCATGTTTTTATTTTTTAACAAATATTTATACATCAATATTTACCTCCAATAAAAATATGGGCTTAAAATTATTTTAATTCAAATTATTCCACAAAGCAAAATTAATTCTATTTTTATTTAATTTGGTAAATCAATGATTGATCGTCAACATTTGCTTTAATTTCGCAAATCAACATGTCAATTATTTAGCAAGACCTGTCAATTATTTAGCAAGACTTGTCAATTATTTAGCAAGACTTGTCAATTATTTAGCAAGACTTGTCAATTATTTAGCAAGACCTGTCAATTATTTAGCAAGACCTGTCAATTATTTAGCAAGACCTGTCAATTATTTAGCAAGACTTGTCAATTATTTAGCAAGACCTGTCAATTATTTAGCAAGACCTGTCAATTATTTAGCAAGACCTGTCAATTAAGCTTGCGTTATCTTCGATCTCATTAAAATTTCCAATCTCCCTAATACAGTAAAACTATCCTCGTTGCATTCTTGAATTTTGTAGTCCATTACGCTCAGTGAATCTTATTAATCACTTAAACAATAGTTTATGACTATCCGAACTGTAAATTTTGTAAATTTGTGAAAACTTACTGAGACAGAACTTTTACGATCGCTATGTGCCGATCTTCATCAGTGTCTTCTGCTTGGAGATGTCGGGTCAAGCAGTGACGGTTTTAAAGGTAGGTTTTCGATAGTATCAAAGAGTATGTGTGATTTGTATTGTGTTTGTTCGTTTAATATGTTTGTACTTTGTGTGTGTGTAAATTTCATATTGTTCTAGTGTGTTGAGATATAGTCCTTTTTTGTTGATGTGTAGGATTTCTAGGTTATGGTAAATGTCTGTGTATTTGTGTCCTGTTTCTTTTATGTGATTGTAAAATGTTGAGTTGGTGTTATGTTTGTGTTCCTCGACTCTTTGTATAAAGCTGCGACCTGTTTGTCCAATGTAGAATTTGATACATTCGTCGCAGTTCAGTTTGTATACGCCTGGTGCTTGTAGTTTATCCTTGTTGTTGGTGTTGTGTTGTATTTTGTATTGTAACTTGTTATTAGTTTTGTATGCTATTTTGTATCCTATTTTTTGCTATCCCATCGTTGCGTTTCACTGCAGTTAAACGAAAAAAACGTTCATCAAGAGGTTTAACAATTCGTTTATAATATAATATTTTTCATCGCACTGTCATATTCAATTATACTCTTATTGTTTCCTTGTACTATTAATAATTAGAACTTTTCGAAGTAATACTTCTTTAGGCTGTGTATGACTATGTTTTTGCAATGGAGACAAATTAATTCATCCGTCACGCTCACGAGACGCTCTTCATATTTTAGATTAAACTAAGTGACGTACGACTTCATGCAACAGCTGACTTTATGTTTAGGTTATGTTGTAGTACAGCTGTTTTAACGCTTAGGTTATGTTATTTTAATTATTGCACATTGTTAAGCTAAAACTTTATATTATGTATTTTTTATCAGTTAATAAATTAATTTATAAATATTTATTTATTTATATTTCTAAAAATCTTAGTATAGTCAATTCAATATAATAGCCATAAATTATATATTGATCTAACTAATTTTACACTACTTAACTAAGTGAATACGTAATTGTTTACTTGCTGACGCGTTTCAAAACGATCGTTTCTTTTTCGAAGCTAACCTTCTATTAGCGGCTTCTGGCTCTTTACAAACGGTATGACAGGGTTGGATTTATGACATTGGGTGAGGTGTCGGCGTCTTGTGTGATGTATTGGAAAAGACTATTGGCTTCGAACTGTGTGTGGTCATTAAGTGTATTTTCCCCGTCTGTTGCGTAGTGTTTGTAGATTTCTATTTTTCTAAGGTTGTTTTTTTACTCTGTTTTAATGTGTGTAGAATATTTAAATTAGTGTGTATGTCGGTATGTGTGTGTTGGGTGTTATTTAGGTGTTTTGCGTAGCTGGATTTAGGGTTTGTTTGTTTTGTTTGGTTAATGTGTTCATCGAAGCGTGTGTAGAATGACCTGCCGGTTTGACCGATGTAATAGTTGGGACAATCGTTGCAAGTTAATTTGTAAATACCAGAGAGTTTGTATATGTCAGTTTCTTTTTGAATAGGTTGTATATGTTTTCTTAGCGTGTTTGTTGTTTTGTAGGATATTTGGTGATGGAGTTTTTTAAATGTGGAGGCTATTTTGTGTGTGTTTTTATTGTGGTAGGTGAGGGATATGTATTTATTGTTTTTTGTGTGGTGTGTTTGTGTGGCTGTTAGATGGTGTTTATGTTTAATTTTCCTGAGTATGTTGTGTATGAGTGTGTGTTGGTAGCCGTTTTGTTGGGCGATGTATTTTATGTTATTAAGTTCTTCGTCGTAGTCTTTCTGTAGCATTGGTATGTTTATTAGGCGGTGTAACATGTGATTAAATGCAGCGTGTTTGTGTTGTGTGGGGTGATTAGATGTATTTTGTATGACCATATCTGTAGTTGTTGGTTTTCTGTATATTTTGAAATTGTGTCTAGTGTTGTGTTTGGTGATAGTAAGATCTAGAAAGTTTATTTTATTGTTTTCTTCTAATTCGAGAGTAAATGTGAGGTTTTCGTGTATGGTATTAATGTAATTATGTAGTTGTTTGATTTGCCGTTTGTTGCCATTGTATAATATTAAAATGACATCTACATATCTATGGTAGTAAATTATTTTATGTGTGTGGTTATTGTTCTGTATATATTGTTGTTCGATGAGGTGTGGGAATATTTCTGCTAGGATGCCTAAGATAGGGGAACCTATTGGGAGGCCATCTTTCTGTGTGTAGTATTTGTGTTGGTATGTGAAGTAGTTTTGTGATGTGATGAGTTTGTTGAGTGTGATTATTTCATGTGTGAGTTTATGTGGCGTGTTGTTTGCTGTGAGCTTATTTTGTAGTATGTTCAGTGTTTGTTCTATTGGCACATTAGTGTACAGGTTTTTTATGTCGAATGAGGCAATGGTGGAGTTGTGTGGTATGTGGATGTCTTGTATTTTGTGTATGAGGTCTATGTTACTGTGTATGGATGTGTGATTGTGACAGTTTATGTTGTCTCTGATAAGTTTATCTATGTATTTGACTAATTTATGTGATGGTGCATGTGTGTGATTGATTAGTGGACGGATGGGTGTGTTTGCGTTGTGGATTTTAGGTAATGCATTTAATATGGGGGCTTGGGGTTTTAATAATATTTCTTTTGTTCACTTTTCATGATTTCGGTGCATTTGTTTAAAAGATTTTTAATTTCTGTTTAGAATTTTGGTGTGGGGTCTGATCGGAGTTCGGTTATTTTGTTTTCAGTAATGAAGCTGTTGACTTTCTTGTCGATGTCTTGTTGGTGCATAATTACGATGGAGTTACCTTTGTCTGCTTTTAGGAAATTTAGGTTATGTTTGTCGCGTTTTTGTGAAGGGTTGAATGTTCGTTACTTAAGGTAGGTTTATTGTTTAAGTTATTTATTTTGGGCATTTTATGTTTAATGTCTTGTCTAATCGTGGTGTGTGGGATCTGTGTATTGTATTGCAGTTTCAGTGTTTAAAAGGATGTTTGACATTTGTTTGGGGTTGTATTTTTTGGGGTGTAGGTTGTGTTTTAGGCCTCTGTTTAATAGTGTTAATTCATTTGTGCTGAAGTTGATGTTTGTAGTGTTAATGGTGCGTGGGTGGAAATGGTGGTCGGTGTAGATAGTGATGTTGCTTTGGGTTGCGAGGTTGTGTAGCTTTTGATTCTGTTTGTTTCTAATGAACTGTATTTGTTTATGTGTGTAGTCATTAGTGTATTGGATTATTTCTTCGAGTTCCGTGTGGTGTAGCATTGTTGTGAGGGTTTGGTTTAATGTGTGTAAGTTATGGTTAAGTGTGTCTTTTTTTAGCGTATAGTTGTTTGATGCTGTTTTTGATAAATATTTTCTGTGCTTGTGTTGTTTTTTGTGCAGCAGGTGTTTTATTATTTATTGTAATTTTAGCGTATTTAGGTGCTAGGTTATGTTTGAGGCATTGGGTGTTTTGGGTGAAATGTGGGGGGAAGTTTTGTATACCTTGAGCTTTGTCCTTTTATATATTGATATTCTAATTTTTAAAATGAAAAATTTCATAAGTGCGTCTGGCACCAAGGAACTGATTTAAATTTCGTTTAATAAAATTTTGATTCAGTAAATTTTTCAACAACTAATTAAGGTTTTCTATTAAATACATCCTTTTGTTAATACCTACATAACTAGATTCTATGTTAACATTTATTAAGTACATTGTTTGAGCTATTCACTTCTGTAGGCCAGCCGCAGTAACTTTAAAACGACTATTCTTATAGCAGGCCTGACTGTGTTATGCAGGGGGAAACCCTTCGGCTTGCCACATTCTGCCCTTCATATCTTGGCTTAAATTAAGTGATAACAGATGATTTCATACAACAGCTGATTTTATGTTATAGGCTGTATGGTAGAGCAAGTGTTTCAAGACGTAGGTTATGTTTCTTTATTTATTGCACATTATTAATCTAAAATATTATTATTATTATTTTTTGGTAGTTAATAAATATATAAATTTATTTGTATTTCGATGATATAATTTATTTTTTTTTAATATTTTAATTGCAAACTTTCTTAGGCGTTACTAATAGTTTTTAATAACATTTTCAGTTAAATTTGTTAGATACAAATAAAACTTCTACTCTGTGGAACGTCTAATAAAGTCACTGTTCTATTAACTACCTTATTTGAAAAAGCTGTTTATTTACTTCTGTAAGGCAGCCCCACTGAGTAATTATTAAAATTTCGTATGTCTAACTGGATGTCATATTATTTTTATTTAAAACATGTCTATTTACTTCGTTAATTTGAAATGAATTTTATTTATTAAAATATATAATGGTAAATATAAGATTTGTTTCATTTACTTATACTACAGGTACCCGTAAGAAATAGTGATTTCTGTTGGTCAGTCCCGCGAATGCTTACTAGGTATTTTTAATGCACAATACTTCATTCAAACGTTTAATTTTTAGCGCAAAACACTTCTCAACAAGGAAGAGTATTTCACAACGATACGATCTAGTTATCTTTGTAAAGTTCACAGGTCATGGTTTGTCTAGGTTGTATAACTTGTAAGTTAGAAAGAGAAACACTTCATTGATTTTTCTTTGACTGCTTCCAGCAGATAGATGCTTTACACAGTTCACTAATTCTGCTTCACTAGGCTTGTGTAACTTCACGACACCAGCCATAGATATCCTTGCGGATTGTTTTCAGGACCTCAGCAAGGCTTCGGTTCCAATATTACATAAACTATGCCTTTGATTCTTAATTATTTCTTTTGCTCTGGGATATCTTAAAATGTAATTTAATTAAACTTAGGTTTACAACTGTTCCACCAAATACTATCTCAGTAGAGTTTGCCGTAAAATGTTTTAATAAACGATAACAAAATTACAAGTACTTATAAAGTATCCCTGAAGTATCTACAAAATTATAGGAATGATATATATATATATATATATATATATATATATATATATATATATATCGTGTAATCTTAGTGGTTCTTCCATAATATATGGCACATACTTTTCTCCGCTTTTCCTGAATCGATTAAGTTTTACTCCTGAGCTCCAGTAAGGAGGTGTAGTACCCCAGCACCCCTTGGCGTACCATAACAACATAGTGCACCAAGGATATAATAGGCTATCCTTAATTAGTACATCGTTAAACAAAATAAATAAACTAACATTACAAAATAGGAAGATGGATTGTTGAAAGTACGGCTTTGTGTTTTCTTACTTCGGCTTTGTGGCACACAATCGTTTAATATTTAGGATTCGAGTTTAAACCTAAGACAATCGAAAAAATACGGGTACTTTCGTATTATACAGATGCCAATATTATATCGCGCGATGCAGTGGTTAGTTTAGGTTAGGTTATCATAAATATGTTACTATTACCTCCCTCTTACGTTATGAATCGGGTGTGGGGAAGTGCTAAATAGAGGAACAAGAGGCATCGAGGTACCCCCGGGATATATATGCGGCGATTGGGAGTGACCGCGACTGGCGGCGATGCGTTCAACTCAGTTTCCGCTAACATCGGTTCATTTTGGAAGACATAATGACAAGTAGTTTTCACACTAAGTCAAATAAAGTCTGTCCTGTATAAATATTTAGTCTTCTTGCGTCCTCTGCAAAATAACCTCTAAATATAGAACCTCCGTATAATACATAAGTACCAAAATAAAGTACACCAATAAACTAAATTAAAAAAACTGATTAAAAGAGTAAAGTTTTCTCAAAACAATTATTCCTACAATTTATATTTGTTGATTCCATCTTCACGTGAGCTACTACTTTAGTGAAACACTTTTAAATGTTTATAAACTTGCCTATAGTAGCAAATACTTATGTTTGTTGAGGACGGCCGTTTCGGGAGATGAGTCCCATTGTCAATTCAGACCGTAACTCTGGAGTGACATAAGTAAGTGCTACTATAGGCAAGTTTATAAACATTTAAAAGTGTTTAGTCCTACAATTTATAAATTATTAATATTTTTTTTACCCATGTACTTTATTTCTACATATTTGTTTTTATATGTTAAAATAAAACAAAATTTCTTTTCATATTGTTTTTATTTTTTTGTTTATAGGGTCAAAGTATTTGAAAACTGAGGGAAAATTTTAAATTTTTAGAAAAATTTATGTTTTAGGCATATGCAGTTTGAGCAAATCTATTACTAACTAGTCTGTTACCACTGAAACATTAAAAAAATAATAATCCTGCGAAATCACGAGTTTTATTTTTCTGATCACATCTAAGAAATACCCTCTTTCATTGATCAGGTCTCCTGTTAATTTGGCACTTAATATTGAACGCCAAATATATAAAGAAAACTAGCTTATTTATTTACTAAACGAGTTTATTGAATTCTAGTTTCACATTTATCTTTTACCAATAAAAAAATATGCTTTTAGGACATATTGTTTGCAATGTAAATAAAACCAAACACCTATTATTCATCTTTTGTATAATCTCTAAAGTAATTGAGACATGAAATTCTTAAAATGTTTTTTTCCAGTTTCTTCTATTCGGTCACACTCTCTTGATATATATCTTGTACAAATTTTCAATCGTTAATAAAATACGTCATTATTCATCCAATCAAGTTCAAATACATTTTTTTTAACCTATAGTGGATGGCAATTGATGTTTATGGAGTTTTTTCAAATATTTATTCAATAATTAAATTATAAAAATTCGGGAGGTCTAGATAGGATTCGAACTAAGTATTTTATTTTCGTGTTTACAGTCTAGCGCTTTGGCACGGAGCCAACTTTCTCATAGTTAGAAATGTACTTCTTAAAGGTGTATACGAATTTCTGTTTTGCCCCCCATCTGGTTATCGTCAAAACCTCTACTGCACGACCTTAAATTATTGCCACGGTTACCACACAATCATAACTAAAGCTCTAGGATTAACAATGAATGAAAAGAATAAAATTAACAAACAAACTTGATTAACGGTATAAAACCTTGTTTCACAAACGGACAATGCGAAAGGAATGCAAACAGGAACTACAACACAATGCAAGCGTCGAAAGAGAAGAAGGTGTATAAATAGTAGCAAACAAAAATAATAATACAACACCATAAATAAAGATGAATTTGGTAAATTGCAAGGAAATTCTCTTTCTATTTCACAATTTAATATTGTTATTCTGACATATAATTATACATATTTATATTAATTGTAGTCTAATTATAAAATAAAACGAAACTAAAATAAAATTTGATTTAAGTAGGAATTGACTTCTAAGAAAGTATATATTACCTGTTATAAAACTAAATCAGGCCTCAATACAGTTTGTTTATGCACCAGCTTTCGTCAAGAGTTTGGAGGATTTAGGTCAGGGGTCCTCACTAGGAATACTTTGAGAGCCAAACATTTTGCATAAAATTTTCCTGAGGGCCGCAAGTACAAGAGGCACTAAATAACTGACAAACAATATGATTATAACATACGTTTATTACATTACCAACATAAATAAACTGTTTTGCGCATAAAAAAGTTTGAAAATGTCTTATTTTTACTAAGTTAATTCTTTGAAGTTGATGGGCGAAATCTTTCCCAGTCCTCTAATATGGCATCTATGTTGGCAGGTTGGGAAGAAACTGAAATTCTTAAAATGTTCTCAACATTCTCACTTGTTAGCCTAGATCTGTACTTGTTTTTTACAAACTTAAGCTTACTGAATGTAGATTCACAGACATAAGTAGATGAAAAAACACAATATTTTCTGAGCACATTCAAGTTAGGAAATTTGTCCTATTCAACAACCCTCCAAAACTCATAGTGAGCTTTATTCTTCATCTTTTCTGCAAAAATACTTTTGAGTTCCGTATCATTCTGAAGATCGATTAATTCATTTTTCAAATCCCTAGCTTCATATCCAAAAAGAGAAAGATGAGCTACATTAGCTGGTTTCATTGCCCATGGATTTTCTACCAAGCGAAATGGTTCCTGATACTTCCTGAAGTCTCTAAACCTCTGAGACATTTCTTCCTTCAGGTCTTTCAACAGTTTTAGTAAATCGGAAACATTTTAACTTTCATCAGGATTTTCTACCAAGCGAAATGGTTCCTGATACTTCCTGAAGTCACTAAACCTCTGACAAATTTCTTCCTTCAGGTCTTTCAACAGTTTTAGTAAATCGGAAACATTTTGACTTTCATCAGGATTTTCTACCAAGCGAAATGGTTCCTGATACTTCCTGAAGTCACTAAACCTCTGACACATTTCTTCCTTCAGGTCTTTCAACAGTTTTAGTAAATCGGAAACATTTTGACTTTCATCAGGATTTTCATCAAACAGTGTTTTAACTGAAGGGAAGCTGGAATAATCACTGTTTGATAGTTCTTCAATATACATATTGAGTTTTTGTTCATGTGCAAATACGATACTCATCATCTTAGTTACAATGTTATTATTTATAGTCTCCGTGCAATTTAGTCAGAGTTTCATTCATAATGCCCATTATGTCAGTAAGAAACGCTACGTTAAGCCACCAACTAATTATAAACTTCAGGGTACTCTTTGTTCTTTGTAGCCAAAAACAAAGTAATCTCATGTCGAATGCTGAAGAAACGTTACCTTACTCAGCCATCTAACTTCTGTGTGGTAAAGCACATCCCCGTATTGCGAAATAAGTACTTTCAAAAACTCTTGAAAAGTTCTGTGGTTCAGTTCATTTGATCTTATAAAATTCACGATCTTAACAACGTCTTTCATAAAACAGCTGAAATTTTTACCAAATTTAACAGCTAAGCTTTCTTGCTGAATTATGCAGTGAAAACTCGATAACTTTTCATTTCCCAAATGGTTTTTCAATAACTGAACAAATCCTACATTTCGTCCTAACATTGATGGGCAACCATCAGTACACACAGAAATAACTTTTTTTAAATCAATGCCACGCTCGTAAAAAAAACTTACTATTGCGTTCAAAAAATCAACACCTCGAGTCTGTCCAGTCATGGGAAGCATGCCCAAAAATTCTTCTTTGATAACACAATCCTTGGATATATACTTCACGAACGACAGTAATTGAGAAATTGATGTCTGTGGATGTTGCGGTGCGGTGTTGCCGATACTATTGCTTGCTAAACGTCAGTAAATCCCGAGGGAAAGATACAGCGGGCGGGGTTTTTAACTTCAGTAGTTTGAGTAATTAATTAAGTTTAGTAAAACAACGACAGATTTTCAAAACACTCAGTAAATAAATATAATATTTATTTAAGTTATAAAATATTTTGACTTCAATCCTAACCGTTTAAGGGCCGCGTAGTGAGGATGCCTGATTTAGGTAGACAGTGGGACGCTCTGGCACTCTATAACTTAAAGATCTGCAAACTTTAACGACGAAATCTGTTGCAACTACATCAGCTTAGTTACTGACCAAATCCAACAAAATATTTTATCGATTCCACTACAATTGCTTTGCCCACAGTCTAAACTGAAGACAGGATAGCTAATCAGCGTAAAATGGTTACCACAGAATATCATAAATAATGCTCTAGTATTTAAAATGAATGAAAAAAATAAAATAAACAAACTAAATTAACGGTATCGAACCTTGCTTCAGTAATGAACAATGCGAAAGGAATGCGAAAAGAAACTACAACACAAAGTAAGTGACGAAAAAAATGAAAGCGTATGCTTAACATAGTATAATATTTAACTTCAGTATATAAATAATATATAACTTTAATATAATATTTAACATAGTTAAATTTAATAAATTAGCTGAATTTATTTTGCAACAAATAGTAATTAATTTTATCCCCCGAATATTTAAATCAAAACAAAACAAAGACTTTCATAAAAGTTTAATAATTAGTGAATTTTTTGAAAGACTGGAGTACGTATATGTATGGAAAACAAAATATTTCAAAATAACGATAAATGAAATTATTCTACGAAGTCGATTTTTAAAATATTTTGATAAAAATGTTTTGCTTGAAAATAAAAACAATTCATACAATTTTTCATTGTTGATAATTCAGATTTTAAATCCAATGAGCAAATGTTTAAAGCTTCTGAAGATTTCTTATTAATGTTCAAGCAATACTTTACAATTTTAGTGACGTCACGACGCTTTATGTGCTAGCAAAACATGGCGTGATTCGTTTAATTGTAACCATTCGCCAACTATGCGGACATTTATTCTTATCGTATGTAGAATGTAGATTCTCTGATTAGATCAAAATTAGTACCTGAGTAGAAAATTAATTAAAGAAAAGTAGACTGAATCTAGGGAGTTCAAATAGTTTATTTTGTTCGTGTCGGTAATTAAACAAGAATGAAGGATAGTTTCTACTGGGGTCAAAATAGGTTACTGTACACAACGGCCTCCATAAGTAGTCGACACTTAACACCATAAACGAAGATATGTACAACTCTTACAGCTTCTGCAAAGGTAAATCAGGAAGATCGCTGCACAGACGATACCAAGAACACATCGAAACCACTCACGAATCATAAGAATCCACAAACCATGAACATATCAAAAGACCTAAAATGTTTGTATACATAGAAATTTCTATATAAACAGTAAGATATAAACATTTATTTCAAGTTGCTTGATGTAATCATCTTGAATTCACTGATTAAACTAATTTTAAAAATACTCAATACGTAATTGCTTACTTGCTGACGCGTTTCAAAACATTCGTTCTTTTTACGAAGCTAACCCTCTACTGGCGGCATCGGTGAGGTGTAAAGGCTCTAACAGGACTGGATTTATGACTGTGGAATGGGGTGGGTTGTTTTGGTTGTGTGTAATATAATAGAAAAGACTGTTGGCTTCAAAGTGTTTGTAATCATTTAATGCGTTTTTTTTTATCTGTTGTATAGTGTTTGTATATTTCATATTTTTCTAAGGTTGTTAGTTTTTTACTTTGTTTTAATGTGTGTAGAACATTGAAATTAGTGTGTATGTCGGTATATGTGTGTTGGGTGTTTTTTAGGTGTTTTGCGTAGCTGGATTTAGGGTTTGTTTGTTTATTTTCGGTAATGTGTTCTTCGAAGCCTGTGTAGAATGACCTGCCGGTCTGGCCGATGTAATAGTTGGGACAATGTGTGTTTTCAACGTGAATGTTTTGAAACGCGCCAGCAAGTAAGCAATTACGTATTCACTTAGTTGAGTATTTTTAAAATGATTTTATTTCAAATTACAACTAATTCGCCTAGGCTGCTTAACATTCGATTGTATTACAATTTAGACATCATTATTACTCCTAAAATCTCATAGTCTCCTTGCCCCAAAGCATCCTTTTAAACCGAGGTCAGCTGACAAAGGGGTACCTTATATAAAATAAAAGTATTGCTTCGGTAAAACATAAAATATTTAACACAAAATCTCACCTAGTTTTTAATAAACAAGTAGTAGCCAAGCACTGAGGAAGACGACTTGGTTGCCGAATCTAAACTATTGTAAACTAGCCTGTTAGTTTATTAAAAACTAATTTATGGTGAGATTTAGAGTAAACTATTTTGTGTTTTTACCGTTGTGAATAGTTCTCAGTAGCTAAGCTCTAATTAACTAAAAGTATTAGTGTAGGCAAGTTTCTATGCGCAGTATTACTATATATGTATAATACTGTAGGCAAGTTTCTATGCGCAGTATTACTTTATATGTATAATACTGTAGGCAAGTTTCTATGCGCAGTATTACTATATATGTATAATACTGTAGCCAAGTTTCTATGCGCAGTATTACTATATATGTATAATACTGAAGCCAAGTTTCTATGCGCAGTATTACTATATATGTATAATACTGTAGGCAAGTTTCCATGCGCAGTATTACTATATATGTATAATACTGTAGCCAAGTTTCTATGCGCAGTATTACTATATATGTATAATACTGTAGCCAAGTTTCTATGCGCAGTATTACTATATATGTACTAATACTGTAGGCAAGTTTCTATGCGCAGTATTACTATATATGTATAATACTGTAGCCAAGTTTCTATGCGCAGTATTACTATATATGTATAATACTGTAGGCAAGTTTCTATGCGCAGTATTACTATATATGTATAATACTGTAGGCAAGTTTCTATGCGCAGTATTACTATATATGTATAATACTGTAGGCAAGTTTCTATGCGCAGTATTACTATATATGTATAATACTGTAGCCAAGTTTCCATGCGCAGTATTACTATATATGTATAATACTGTAGCCAAGTTTCTATGCGCAGTATTACTATATATGTATAATACTGTAGGCAAGTTTCTATGCGCAGTATTACTATATATGTATAATACTGTAGCCAAGTTTCTATGCGCAGTATTACTATATATGTATAATACTGTAGGCAAGTTTCTATGCGCAGTATTACTATATATGTATAATACTGTAGGCAAGTTTCTATGCGCAGTATTACTATATATGTATAATACTGTAGCCAAGTTTCTATGCGCAGTATTACTATATATGTATAATACTGTAGGCAAGTTTCTATGCGCAGTATTACTATATATGTATAATACTGTAGGCAAGTTTCTATGCGCAGTATTACTATATATGTATAATACTGTAGGCAAGTTTCTATGCGCAGTATTACTATATATGTATAATACTGTAGCCAAGTTTCTATGCGCAGTATTACTATATATGTATAATACTGTAGGCAAGTTTCTATGCGCAGTATTACTATATATGTATAATACTGTAGCCAAGTTTCTATGCGCAGTATTACTATATATGTATAATACTGTAGGCAAGTTTCTATGCGCAGTATTACTATATATGTATAATACTGTAGGCAAGTTTCTATGCGCAGTATTACTATATATGTATAATACTGTAGCCAAGTTTCTATGCGCAGTATTACTATATATGTATAATACTGTAGGCAAGTTTCTATGCGCAGTATTACTATATATGTATAATACTGTAGGCAAGTTTCTATGCGCAGTATTACTATATATGTATAATACTGTAGGCAAGTTTCTATGCGCAGTATTACTATATATGTATAATACTGTAGCCAAGTTTCTATGCGCAGTATTACTATATATGTATAATACTGTAGGCAAGTTTCTATGCGCAGTATTACTATATATGTATAATACTGTAGCCAAGTTTCTATGCGCAGTATTACTATATATGTATAATACTGTAGGCAAGTTTCTATGCGCAGTATTACTATATATGTATAATACTGTAGGCAAGTTTCTATGCGCAGTATTACTATATATGTATAATACTGTAGGCAAGTTTCTATGCGCAGTATTACTATATATGTATAATACTGTAGGCAAGTTTCTATGCGCAGTATTACTATATATGTATAATACTGTAGGCAAGTTTCTATGCGCAGTATTACTATATATGTATAATACTGTAGGCAAGTTTCTATGCGCAGTATTACTATATATGTATAATACTGTAGGCAAGTTTCTATGCGCAGTATTACTATATATGTATAATACTGTAGGCAAGTTTCTATGCGCAGTATTACTATATATGTATAATACTGTAGCCAAGTTTCTATGCGCAGTATTACTATATATGTATAATACTGTAGGCAAGTTTCTATGCGCAGTATTACTATATATGTATAATACTGTAGGCAAGTTTCTATGCGCAGTATTACTATATATGTATAATACTGTAGGCAAGTTTCTATGCGCAGTATTACTATATATGTATAATACTGTAGGCAAGTTTCTATGCGCAGTATTACTATATATGTATAATACTGTAGCCAAGTTTCTATGCGCAGTATTACTATATATGTATAATACTGTAGGCAAGTTTCTATGCGCAGTATTACTATATATGTATAATACTGTAGCCAAGTTTCTATGCGCAGTATTACTATATATGTATAATACTGTAGGCAAGTTTCTATGCGCAGTATTACTATATATGTATAATACTGTAGCCAAGTTTCTATGCGCAGTATTACTATATATGTATAATACTGTAGCCAAGTTTCTATGCGCAGTATTACTATATATGTATAATACTGTAGCCAAGTTTCTATGCGCAGTATTACTATATATGTATAATACTGTAGGCAAGTTTCTATGCGCAGTATTACTATATATGTATAATACTGTAGGCAAGTTTCTATGCGCAGTATTACTATATATGTATAATACTGTAGCCAAGTTTCAATGCGCAGTATTACTATATATGTATAATACTGTAGCCAAGTTTCTATGCGCAGTATTACTATATATGTATAATACTGTAGGCAAGTTTCTATGCGCAGTATTACTATATATGTATAATACTGTAGGCAAGTTTCTATGCGCAGTATTACTATATATGTATAATACTGTAGGCAAGTTTCTATGCGCAGTATTACTATATATGTATAATACTGTAGGCCAAGTTTCTATGCGCAGTATTACTATATATGTATAATACTGTAGGCAAGTTTCCATGCGCAGTATTACTATATATGTATAATACTGTAGGCAAGTTTCTATGCGCAGTATTACTATATATGTATAATACTGTAGGCAAGTTTCTATGCGCAGTATTAC
>JBAIZL010000077.1:107500-190000 GCA_036971475.1 Prosapia bicincta | reverse complement strand
ACTAAGCCCTGTACACGTGATACCATATCCCCTTGTATCCTCTATAGGGGGATTTATTTCCTTGCCTTAGTCCTGCCTATATCCACTACAGAGTACCACTCTTCGGAGGCGATAAACTAAGACCTGTACACGTGATACCATATCCCCTTGTATCCTCTATAGGGGGATTTATTTCCTTGCCTTAGTCCTGCCTATATCCACTACAGAGTATCACTCTTCGGAGGCGATAAACTAAGCCCTGTACACGTGATACCACATCCCCTTGTATCCTCTATAGGGGGATTTATTTCCTTGCCTTAGTCCTCCCTATATCCACTACAGAGTATCATTCTTCGGATTCGATAAACTAAGCCCTGTGCACGTGACACCATATCCCCTTGTATCCTCTATAGGGGGATTTATTTCCTTGCCTTAGTCCTGCATATATCCACTACAGAGTATCACTCTTCGGAGGCGATAAACTAAGCCCTGTACACGTGATACCATATCCCCTTCTATCCTCTATAGGGGGATTTATTTCCTTGCCTTAGTCATGCCTATATCCACTACAGAGTATCACTCTTCGGAGGCGATAAACTAAGCCCTGTACACGTGATACCATATCCCCTTGTATCCTCTATAGGGGGATTTATTTCCTTGCCTTAGTCCTGCCTATATCCACTACAGAGTATCACTCTTCGGAGGCGATAAACTAAGCCCTGTACACGTGATACCATATCCCCTTGTATCCTCTATAGGGGGATTTATTTCCTTGCCTTAGTCCTGCCTATATCCACTACAGAGTATCACTCTTCGGAGGCGATAAACTAAGCCCTGTACACGTGATACCATATCCCCTTGTATCCTCTATAGGGGGATTTATTTCCTTGCCTTAGTCCTGCCTATAGCATATATCCACTACAGAGTATCACTCTTCGGAGGCGATAAACTAAGCCCTGTACACGTGATACCATATCCCCTTGTATCCTCTATAGGGGGATTTATTTCCTTGCCTTAGTCCTGCATATGTCCACTACAGAGTATCACTCTTCGGAGGCGATAAACTAAGCCCTGTACACGTGATACCATATCCCCTTCTATCCTCTATAGGGGGATTCATTTCCTTGCCTTAGTCCTGCCTATATCCACTACAGAGTACCACTCTTCGGAGGCGATAAACTAAGCCCTGTACACGTGATACCATATCCCCTTGTATCCTCTATAAGGGGATTTATTTCCTTGCCTTAGTCCTGCCTATATCCACTACAGAGTATCACTCTTCGGAGGCGATAAACTAAGCCCTGTACACGTGATACCATATCCCCTTGTATCCTCTATAGGGGGATTTATTTCCTTGCCTTAGTCCTGCCTATATCCACTACAGAGTATCACTCTTCGGAGGCGATAAACTAAGCCCTGTACACGTGATACCATATCCCCTTGTATCCTCTATAGGGGGATTTATTTCCTTGCCTTAGTCCTGCCTATATCCACTACAGAGTATCACTCTTCGGAGGCGATAAACTAAGCCCTGTACACGTGATACCATATCCCCTTGTATCCTCTATAGGGGGATTTATTTCCTTGCCTTAGTCCTGCCTATATCCACTACAGAGTATCACTCTTCGGAGGCGATAAACTAAGCCCTGTACACGTGATACCATATCCCCTTGTATCCTCTATAGGGGGATTTATTTCCTTGCCTTAGTCCTGCCTATAGCATATATCCACTACAGAGTATCACTCTTCGGAGGCGATAAACTAAGCCCTGTACACGTGATACCATATCCCCTTGTATCCTCTATAGGGGGATTTATTTCCTTGCCTTAGTCCTGCATATGTCCACTACAGAGTATCACTCTTCGGAGGCGATAAACTAAGCCCTGTACACGTGATACCATATCCCCTTCTATCCTCTATAGGGGGATTTATTTCCTTGCCTTAGTCCTGCCTATATCCACTACAGAGTACCACTCTTCGGAGGCGATAAACTAAGCCCTGTACACGTGATACCATATCCCCTTGTATCCTCTATAAGGGGATTTATTTCCTTGCCTTAGTCCTGCCTATATCCACTACAGAGTATCACTCTTCGGAGGCGATAAACTAAGCCCTGTACACGTGATACCATATCCCCTTCTATCCTTTATAGGGGGATTTATTTCCTTGCCTTAGTCCTGCCTATATCCACTACAGAGTACCACTCTTCGGAGGCGATAAACTAAGCCCTGTACACGTGATACCATATCCCCTTCTATCCTCTATAGGGGGATTTATTTCCTTGCCTTAGTCCTGCCTATATCCACTACAGAGTATCACTCTTCGGAGGCGATAAACTAAGCCCTGTACACGTGATACCATATCCCCTTGTATCCTCTATAGGGGGATTTATTTCCTTGCCTTAGTCCTGCCTATATCCACTACAGAGTATCACTCTTCGGAGGCGATAAACTAAGCCCTGTACACGTGATACCATATCCCCTTGTATCCTCTATAGGGGGATTTATTTCCTTGCCTTAGTCCTGCATATATCCACTACAGAGTACCACTCTTCGGAGGCGATAAACTAAGCCCTGTACACGTGATACCATATCCTCTTGTATCCTCTATAGGGGGATTTATTTCCTTGCCTTAGTCCTGCATATGTCCACTACAGAGTATCACTCTTCGGAGGCGATAAACTAAGCCCTGTACACGTGATACCATATCCCCTTCTATCCTCTATAGGGGGATTTATTTCCTTGCCTTAGTCCTGCCTATATCCACTACAGAGTACCACTCTTCGGAGGCGATAAACTAAGCCCTGTACACGTGATACCATATCCCCTTCTATCCTCTATAGGGGGATTTATTTCCTTGCCTTAGTCCTGCCTATATCCACTACAGAGTACCACTCTTCGGAGGCGATAAACTAAGCCCTGTACACGTGATACCATATCCCCTTGTATCCTCTATAGGGGGATTTATTTCCTTGCCTTAGTCCTGCCTATATCCACTACAGAGTATCACTCTTCGGAGGCGATAAACTAAGCCCTGTACACGTGATACCATATCCCCTTCTATCCTCTATAGGGGGATTTATTTCCTTGCCTTAGTCCTGCCTATATCCACTACAGAGTATCACTCTTCGGAGGCGATAAACTAAGCCCTGTACACGTGATACCATATCCCCTTGTATCCTCTATAGGGGGATTTATTTCCTTGCCTTAGTCCTGCCTATATCCACTACAGAGTATCACTCTTCGGAGGCGATAAACTAAGCCCTGTACACGTGATACCATATCCCCTTGTATCCTCTATAGGGGGATTTATTTCCTTGCCTTAGTCCTGCCTATATCCACTACAGAGTATCACTCTTCGGAGGCGATAAACTAAGCCCTGTACACGTGATACCATATCCCCTTGTATCCTCTATAGGGGGATTTATTTCCTTGCCTTAGTCCTGCCTATATCCACTACAGAGTATCACTCTTCGGAGGCGATAAACTAAGCCCTGTACACGTGATACCATATCCCCTTGTATCCTCTATAGGGGGATTTATTTCCTTGCCTTAGTCCTGCCTATATCCACTACAGAGTATCACTCTTCGGAGGCGATAAACTAAGCCCTGTACACGTGATACCATATCCCCTTGTATCCTCTATAGGGGGATTTATTTCCTTGCCTTAGTCCTGCCTATATCCACTACAGAGTATCACTCTTCGGAGGTGATAAACTAAGGATGGACTTACAATGTCCCTTGCATATTAGTACGATAAGTATTACTAGAGGGCAACAGTACTATTACGTAACTAATGATTTATATTTGTAATTTTTTCAAATTTAAATAATTACGTTTTACTTAAAACTGTATTCACAACAGAGGAATTGCTAGCTTCTCTTCCACTTGTAGGCTCTACATACTTTCTGTAGTGAATTCTTGTATCTTTGTATTTATCCGTTAACTAAATGTTCTGCAGTCATGGAAATTCAAAATTAGGGGAACACTGTGTGAGCATCATGTGAACGTAGGCTAATTGTTTAGTACACACACGCAAACGCACACACACAGTCTACGATAATGATTTCTAAAGTCATTGCGACACGAACAATGCCAAAGGGCACACAAGCTAGAACTAGGACAACGGTTACTTCTTGGGTTTTCCAAGGGTCAATAATAACATACGAATATTGACAATTTCGGCCGTGGCATCTGGACGAGGAAAGTGTCAAGCCAGAGTATGTAAACGATTAGAGACCCGAAAGCCTATCAAGAAGTTCAATAACTGTAAAACCACTATGTTTATCTCTTATTAGAGCTCCAGATTTCTCTTAGCAGACGCCAAAGTCCAAGTTGCAGTTATTACATGGTGACGTCACTCTTTAGATTCGCTATCAGGTGTCAAAGTTCGCGTGTATAATGTATATACTGACTCAAGTAAAGTTTTGTGCTTACTAATTGCTCTGACTACACCCAACTTGGTTAGAGTAACACAGAAAGTTCATATATTCCGAAACACAATGACTTTATGGTCAATAATTTGGTCGCTAACACACAATGCTCAACACAATGGAGGATATTAGACAGGATTCCCAGTAAGCAGAGCCCTATTGGCTGACATTTATTACCAACGTTCTCAATAACACTGTCTTTATTTTAATTTTACTCTTCCTGGTGCTACCTTCTATAAAAGGGCGGAACGAGTAGAGACAGGTTTAAGGACCCTACAGAGAGCAGGTCCCAATCTATACAAAGCCATGACGAATCCTTCTTTTCTTCCGTTACGCGCTGGGGGTTTTTCTATCTATCTTTTACTTACCTACATTTTCAATGTTTTCTTGACCTTCGGTGGCGAAAAGGCATGCGGGCTGGTGTGTGCGTGTGTGTGTGTGTGTGTGAGTGTGTGTGTTTGAGTGTGTGTGTGTGTGTGTTTGTGTTGTGTGTGTGTGTGTGTTGTGTGTGTGTGTGTGTGTGTGTGTGTGTGTGTGTGTGTGTATGTGTGTGTGTTTGTTTCCGTCTGTCTATGCATGGTATGTGTGTGTGTGCGCGCGCGCGTGTGTGTGTGGGGGGGGGAGGGTGGTGTGTGTATCTTAATCCTTGATACATTTTTTAAAATCCTTTTTTAATACCAGCAAGGGCGACCCTGCAAACAAGAGCCGCCCGATGGCACGAGATTAATACTCAATACACCATAACTATTTCTTAGCGCCACCATATCCCAACCAGGCAAATATGCTCCTTTAGCTTCTCTTACCTTAAAACTCTAACATACGAATACATCAAGGAAGCAAGTGACATTTCCCGGAAAGCAGATACAGTGTACGAGCTGTGTTCCCAGTACGTCATATTCTTTCCACAGTCCTTCATTTATTCTATCTATCCTCCATTACCGCTGTGGAATAATAGCGAAGCTGGTACGGTGACTGGACTTCCTTATAGACTAGAGAAGGCGTTATAAAATCTATACAGAGCACAATAGCGCAATTGTAATACATAAACAATAATCTTTGCTACAAATATTTAAACACCCTTGACGTACATTTCGCTAACACAATCAGAAGTTACAAACATGATGATATAATGTTAAAAGTGTTAGCGAAATGGTCATCCAGAGTGTATTAGTGTTTGTAGCAAGGGTTATTGTTTTTCATGTATTAAAAAAGGCGCATTTAAAGGTGATAGTTACCTAAATGGGATAGTATTTAAAAAAAAAGACTGTGTCAATTTTTTCGTTTTTGTCTTTTCATAATTACTACTGATCAATAAATTTATAACAAAAAAAAAAATGATTATAAATGTCGCAAAACGTACTATAGTGTAAGCAGTGGTTAAAATATATCATATTGGAAACATAACCTTTCTGGTAAACTTACTTTTTCTGCACTATATTATACTGCATGACTATATAGCTCAAAGTAATGGGTTGAGATGGATATTGTTATAGAAAAATGCATATGAAGTGTCCTACTTAATGTAACCTATGGCCGGGCTGAATCGGTGACCCCAGTTTTACAACCATCCGACCTCGTTACTAAACTAGTGTACTGGCAAATTATGGCAATGTTTGTATTTTGAAAACTCCACCGCTAACTATGGTTTCCAACATTTTAAATTACTCTTAAGGTTAAATAACATGTGTAAAAACAAAACCCCCGGTATTGCACGTAAACGTATGCTATCCCAAGGTTAACCGTTTGCTGATTTCATGTTATGTTTGATAATAAAATTATTTTTCAGTTAAATTTTACTTTTATAAAATGTAAATAAAAATCTAATTATTCATCCAATCAAGTTCATTTTTTTTGTTTTTTTGAACTCGCAGTGGATGGACTCTTAATATTAATACAGTTGTTTCAATTATTAATTCATAATTTAAATTTAATGATTTAGTTTTAGTTTTATATGAGGGGAATACTTTTCACAAAAGGGGCAAGGTATGCAATTTAGTTATTTCGCCTGATCTGGCTTAAAATAAGTGATAAAATATGACTTCATAAAACAGCTGATTTTATGTTATAGGTTATGTGGTAAGACAGCTGTTTTAACGCATTACAAAATATGTTACTTTATTTAAATTAATTGTAATTATTTAGTAAAAAGTAACTAAACTAAAATTTTTCTTTGTTAACCTAAGTAGAAATTGACCTTAATTTTTGTTTGTTTATAAACAAATAATCCAAACCTGACACTTTATAGTTATGTTGTAAAATAGCTACATTTTACTTAAGTGTAAAATAGTGCTTTCAGACATGTACTATAAATATTACTTCTATGAAAACAAAGGTTTTGTAATTTTTTAAAACTTTTAACTACTATCTAAAATTTAGACCACTTAAAATATCTTATATATTTTCCCATTATTAATTGTGAAACAAAACTCATTTGAAATAATCTCTATCACGTATTACCCCGAACGCTATACTTAGAAACAAAATGTCGTCACTGCTTGAAAAAATGATTACTGATGAGAAAATTTCAAATGACCGCAGAGTTTAGCGTTACAGCAAGTCTGAATAAATCCATACGTGGGCGTTGAAGTGTTGCTTGGAGACCTTTACAATCCAAAGCCTATAGCTCGACATTTAAATGCAATGCCACCTGACCCCCTCCTCTCCTTGCCTTTGGAGGTAGAACAACGAGGTGGAACTGGGCGAAAACTGTGCAAACTTCTGAGGTAATACACAGATTTAACAATTTTACTAGCCTTGTAACATAATTGCAAACCATATTCTACGAAACATTTATTTAGTTTTACCTATCCAATGAATAGAAGTATTTTTTTTATATTTTAAACCTGATGTAAAGCATTTTATTGAACTAGTATGTCCTTACTACTTTGGATAAAACATTATATCTAAGGTTTTAGGAAAGAATTCGTTTAGCGAGCTCTACAAGAGTAACATAGAGGAAATAAATGATCGTCTAAAATTAAATAAAAATGATGTAAAGAAGTTAGATATGCTTCCTCCTAGGAGCGACCATTCATGTCGAAACAGCCCGGAGATGTTTAAATGGAGAAATGTGGTGTTCTTAAAGACATTCAAAAACACCGGGCTTTAAAAGAAATTTGGAGAGCACAGGTATTGCACCTCTTTTCAAAAGGAAATAGTTAAGTACATAATAATAACGCAGTTGAATAATAAATTGAATAGTAATAATAAAGAGAAAAAAGAAGAAAATAGTAATAAAGAATTGAATAGTAAGGCTAATAAAGAAGGAAATAGTAATAATGAAGTTAATAGTAATACTAAACGTAATAAAGAAGTTAATAGTAATAAACAAAAAACGATAATTGAAATGACGTGAATAATAATAATGAAATAAATACTAATAAAGAAAATAATAATAAAAATGAAGTGAATGTAATTATTTTTAACGTGATTAATAATTGTAAGTGAACAGTAATAAAAGTAATAATGAAATGAATAGGAATAATAAAGTAAATAGTAATAAAAGTGATAGTGAAGTGGACAGTAGGCTAATAATGAAGAGAATAGTATTAATATAAAGGCAAAACAAAGTTAATAATAACAACTAAATGAAGGTAATAGTGAAGATTTAATTTCATATTCTGCGGGTGGTACATAACAACTCCGCTTATCCTCGTGAGGGTTAGGCAAACACTGTTAACAAAAATACCCATTCTTATAGCGGTTATTATGACATTATGTGTGACGTCACAAACCCGAAGTTGACTTACTATCTTGACCACGAAGGAAGAGTCTTCTCTCTCCCAGCTACTATGGTCGAAGAAACGCTTATACGAAGCTTTAGGAATACTTGTAGAGAGGCTGTCCTGCCTACGTCGGCGACAATCCACCCTTGGTCCCAGGCGTAGAGGGAGATCCAACAATCTACCTTACTATGTTCCACACTAATATTCCCACTCCCTGCCTACGATACACAGAGGACTCCTACACTGTCACAAAGTCTCCTACACCTCCAATCCACCCTTGGTCTCAGGCGTAGAGGGAGATCCAACAATCTACCTTACTATGTTCCACACTAATATTCCCACTCCCTGCCTACGATACACAGAGGACTCCTACACTGTCACAAAGTCTCCTACACCTCCAATCCTCCCTTGGTCTCAGGCGTAGAGGGAGATCCAACAATCTACCTTACTATGTTCCACACTAATATTCCCACTCCCTGCCTACGATACACAGAGGACTCCTACACTGTCACAAAGTCTCCTACACCTCCAATCCACCCTTGGTCTCAGGCGTAGAGGGAGATCCAACAATCTACCTTACTATGTTCCACACTAATATTCCCACTCCCTGCCTACGATACACAGAGGACTCCTACACTGTCACAAAGTCTCCTACACCTCCAATCCTCCCTTGGTCTCAGGCGTAGAGGGAGATCCAACAATCTACCTTACTATGTTCCACACTAATATTCCCACTCCCTGCCTACGATACACAGAGGACTCCTACACTGTCACAAAGTCTCCTACACCTCCAATCCACCCTTGGTCTCAGGCGTAGAGGGAGATCCAACAATCTACTTTATTATGTTCCACACTAATATTCCCACTCCCTGCCTACGATACACAGAGGCCTCCTACACTGTCACAAAGGCTACTACACCTCCAATCCTCCCTTGGTCTCAGGCGTAGAGGGAGATCCAACAATCTACCTTACTATGTTCCACACTAACATTCCCACTCCCTCCCTACGATACACAGAGGCCTCCTACACTGTCACAAAGGCTACTACACCTCCAATCCTCCCTTGGTCTCAGGCGTAGAGGGAGATCCAACAATCTACCTTACTATGTTCCACACTAACATTCCCACTCCCTGCCTACGATACACAGAGGCCTCCTACACTGTCACAAAGGCTACTACACCTCCAATCCTCCCTTGGTCTCAGGCGTAGAGGGAGATCCAACAATCTACCTTACTATGTTCCACACTAACATTCCCACTCCCTCCCTACGATACACAGAGGCCTCCTACACTGTCACAAAGTCTCCGACACCTCCAATCCTCCCTTGGTCTCAGGCGTAGAGGGAGATCCAACAATCTACCTTACTATGTTCCACACTAACATTCCCACTCCCTCCCTACGATACACAGAGGCCTCCTACACTGTCACAAAGGCTACTACACCTCCAATCCTACCTTAGTCTCAGGCGTAGAGGGAGATCCAACAATCTACCTTACTATGTTCCACACTAACATTCCCACTCCCTCCCTACGATACACAGAGGCCTCCTACACTGTCACAAAGGCTACTACACCTCCAATCCTCCCTTGGTCTCAGGCGTAGAGGGAGATCCAACAATCTACCTTACTATGTTCCACACTAACATTCCCACTCCCTCCCTACGATACACAGAGGCCTCCTACACTGTCACAAAGGCTACTACACCTCCAATCCTCCCTTGGTCTCAGGCGTAGAGGGAGATCCAACAATCTACCTTACTATGTTCCACACTAACATTCCCACTCCCTCCCTACGATACACAGAGGCCTCCTACACTGTCACAAAGTCTCCTACACCTCCAATCCTCCCTTGGTCTCAGGCGTAGAGGGAGATCCAACAATCTACCTTACTATGTTCCACACTAACATTCCCACTCCCTCCCTACGATACACAGAGGCCTCCTACACTGTCACAAAGGCTACTACACCTCCAATCCTACCTTAGTCTCAGGCGTAGAGGGAGATCCAACAATCTACCTTACTATGTTCCACACTAACATTCCCACTCCCTCCCTACGATACACAGAGGCCTCCTACACTGTCAGAAAGGCTACTACACCTCCAATCCTACCTTAGTCTCAGGCGTAGAGGGAGATCCAACAATCTACCTTACTATGTTCCACACTAACATTCCCACTCCCTCCCTACGATACACAGAGGCCTCCTACACTGTCAGAAAGGCTCCTACACCTCCAATCCTACCTTAGTCTCAGGCGTACAGGGAGATCCAACCATCTACCTTACTATGTTCCACACTAATATTCCCACTCCCTCCCTACGATACACAGAGGCCTCCTACACTGTCACAAAGGCTCCTACACCTCCAATCCTACCTTAGTCTCAGGCGTACAGGGAGATCCAACCATCTACCTTACTATGTTCCACACTAATATTCCCACTCCCTGCCTACGATACACAGAGGACTCCTACACTGTCACAAAGTCTCCTACACCTCCAATCCTACCTTGGTCTCAGGCGTAGAGGGAGATCCAACCATCTACCTTACTATGTTCCACACTAATATTCCCACTCCCTGCCTACGATACACAGAGGCCTCCTACACTGTCACAAAGGCTCCTACACCTCCAATCCTCCCTTGTTCCCAGGCGTAGAGGGAGATCCAACAATCTACCTTACTATGTTCCACACTAATATTCCCACTCCCTGCCTACGATACACAGAGGACTCCTACACTGTCACAAAGTCTCCTACACCTCCAATCCTCCCTTGGTCTCAGGCGTAAATAGAGATCCAACAATCTACCTTACTATGTTCCACACTAATATCCCCACTCCCTGCCTACGATACACAGAGGACTCCTACACTGTCACAAAGTCTCCTACACCTCCAATCCTCCCTTGGTCTCAGGCGTAAATAGAGATCCAACAATCTACCTTACTATGTTCCACACTAATATTCCCACGCCCTGCCTACGATACACAGAGGACTCCTACACTGTCACAAAGGCTCCTACACCTCCAATCCTACCTTGGTCTCAGGCGTAGAGGGAGATCCAACAATCTACCTTACTATGTTCCACACTAATATTCCCACTCCCTGCCTACGATACACAGAGGACTCCTACACTGTCACAAAGGCTCCTACACCTCCAATCCTACCTTGGTCTCAGGCGTAGAGGGAGATCCAACAATCTACCTTACTATGTTCCACACTAATATGCCCACTCCCTGCCTACGATACACAGAGGACTCCTACACTGTCACAAAGGCTCCTACACCTCCAATCCTACCTTAGTCTCAGGCGTAGAGGGAGATCCAACAATCTACCTTACTATGTTCCACACTAACATTCCCACTCCCTCCCTACGATACACAGAGGCCTCCTACACTGTCACAAAGGCTACTACACCTCCAATCCTACCTTAGTCTCAGGCGTAGAGGGAGATCCAACAATCTACCTTACTATGTTCCACACTAACATTCCCACTCCCTCCCTACGATACACAGAGGCCTCCTACACTGTCACAAAGGCTACTACACCTCCAATCCTCCCTTGGTCTCAGGCGTAGAGGGAGATCCAACAATCTACCTTACTATGTTCCACACTAACATTCCCACTCCCTCCCTACGATACACAGAGGCCTCCTACACTGTCACAAAGGCTACTACACCTCCAATCCTCCCTTGGTCTCAGGCGTAGAGGGAGATCCAACAATCTACCTTACTATGTTCCACACTAACATTCCCACTCCCTCCCTACGATACACAGAGGCCTCCTACACTGTCACAAAGTCTCCTACACCTCCAATCCTCCCTTGGTCTCAGGCGTAGAGGGAGATCCAACAATCTACCTTACTATGTTCCACACTAACATTCCCACTCCCTCCCTACGATACACAGAGGCCTCCTACACTGTCACAAAGGCTACTACACCTCCAATCCTACCTTAGTCTCAGGCGTAGAGGGAGATCCAACAATCTACCTTACTATGTTCCACACTAACATTCCCACTCCCTCCCTACGATACACAGAGGCCTCCTACACTGTCAGAAAGGCTACTACACCTCCAATCCTACCTTAGTCTCAGGCGTAGAGGGAGATCCAACAATCTACCTTACTATGTTCCACACTAACATTCCCACTCCCTCCCTACGATACACAGAGGCCTCCTACACTGTCAGAAAGGCTACTACACCTCCAATCCTACCTTAGTCTCAGGCGTAGAGGGAGATCCAACCATCTACCTTACTATGTTCCACACTAATATTCCCACTCCCTCCCTACGATACACAGAGGCCTCCTACACTGTCACAAAGGCTCCTACACCTCCAATCCTCCCTTGTTCCCAGGCGTACAGGGAGATCCAACAATCTACCTTACTATGTTCCACACTAATATTCCCACTCCCTCCCTACGATACACAGAGGCCTCCTACACTACCACAAAGTCTCCTACACCTCCAATCCTACCTTAGTCTCAAGCGTACAGGGAGATCCAACCATCTACCTTACTATGTTCCACACTAATATTCCCACTCCCTCCCTACGATACACAGAGGCCTCCTACACTGTCACAAAGGCTCCTACACCTCCAATCCTCCCTTGTTCCCAGGCGTACAGGGGGATCCAACAATCTACCTTACTATGTTCCACACTAATATTCCCACTCCCTCCCTACGATACACAGAGGCCTCCTACACTGTCACAAAGGCTCCTACACCTCCAATCCTCCCTTGTTCCCAGGCGTACAGGGAGATCCAACAATCTACCTTACTATGTTCCACACTAATATTCCCACTCCCTCCCTACGATACACAGAGGCCTCCTACACTACCACAAAGTCTCCTACACCTCCAATCCTACCTTAGTCTCAGGCGTACAGGGAGATCCAACCATCTACCTTACTATGTTCCACACTAATATTCCCACTCCCTCCCTACGATACACAGAGGCCTCCTACACTGTCACAAAGGCTCCTACACCTCCAATCCTCCCTTGTTCCCAGGCGTACAGGGAGATCCAACAATCTACCTTACTATGTTCCACACTAATATTCCCACTCCCTCCCTACGATACACAGAGGCCTCCTACACTGTCACAAAGGCTCCTACACCTCCAATCCTACCTTAGTCTCAGGCGTACAGGGAGATCCAACCATCTACCTTACTATGTTCCACACTAATATTCCCACTCCCTGCCTACGATACACAGAGGACTCCTACACTGTCACAAAGTCTCCTACACCTCCAATCCTACCTTGGTCTCAGGCGTAGAGGGAGATCCAACCATCTACCTTACTATGTTCCACACTAATATTCCCACTCCCTGCCTACGATACACAGAGGCCTCCTACACTGTCACAAAGGCTCCTACACCTCCAATCCTCCCTTGTTCCCAGGCGTAGAGGGAGATCCAACAATCTACCTTACTATGTTCCACACTAATATTCCCACTCCCTGCCTACGATACACAGAGGACTCCTACACTGTCACAAAGTCTCCTACACCTCCAATCCTCCCTTGGTCTCAGGCGTAAATAGAGATCCAACAATCTACCTTACTATGTTCCACACTAATATCCCCACTCCCTGCCTACGATACACAGAGGACTCCTACACTGTCACAAAGTCTCCTACACCTCCAATCCTCCCTTGGTCTCAGGCGTAAATAGAGATCCAACAATCTACCTTACTATGTTCCACACTAATATTCCCACGCCCTGCCTACGATACACAGAGGACTCCTACACTGTCACAAAGGCTCCTACACCTCCAATCCTACCTTGGTCTCAGGCGTAGAGGGAGATCCAACAATCTACCTTACTATGTTCCACACTAATATTCCCACTCCCTGCCTACGATACACAGAGGACTCCTACACTGTCACAAAGGCTCCTACACCTCCAATCCTACCTTGGTCTCAGGCGTAGAGGGAGATCCAACAATCTACCTTACTATGTTCCACACTAATATGCCCACTCCCTGCCTACGATACACAGAGGACTCCTACACTGTCACAAAGGCTCCTACACCTCCAATCCTACCTTAGTCTCAGGCGTAGAGGGAGATCCAACAATCTACCTTACTATGTTCCACACTAATATTCCCACTCCCTGCCTACGATACACAGAGGACTCCTACACTGTCACAAAGGCTCCTACACCTCCAATCCTACCTTAGTCTCAGGCGTAGAGGGAGATCCAACAATCTACCTTACTATGTTCCACACTAATATTCCCACTCCCTGCCTACGATACACAGAGGCCTCCTACACTGTCACAAAGTCTCCTACACCTCCAATCCTACCTTAGTCTCAGGCGTAGAGGGAGATCCAACAATCTACCTTACTATGTTCCACACTAATATTCCCACTCCCTGCCTACGATACACAGAGGACTCCTACACTGTCACAAAGGCTCCTACACCTCCAATCCTACCTTAGTCTCAGGCGTAGAGGGAGATCCAACAATCTACCTTACTATGTTCCACACTAATATTCCCACTCCCTGCCTACGATACACAGAGGACTCCTACACTGTCACAAAGTCTCCTACACCTCCAATCCTCCCTTGTCCCCAGGCATTGGAGGAGATCCAACAATCTACCTTACTATGTTCCACACTAATATTCCCACTCCCTGCCTACGATACACAGAGGCCTCCTACACTGTTACAAAGGCTCCTACACCTCCAATCCTACCTTAGTCTCAGGCGTAGAGGGAGATCCAACAATCTACCTTACTATGTTCCACACTAATATTCCCACTCCCTGCCTACGATACACAGAGGCCTCCTACACTGTCACAAAGTCTCCTACACCTCCAATCCTACCTTAGTCTCAGGCGTAGAGGGAGATCCAACAATCTACCTTACTATGTTCCACACTAATATTCCCACTCCCTGCCTACGATACACAGAGGACTCCTACACTGTCACAAAGTCTCCTACACCTCCAATCTTCCCTTGGTCTCAGGCGTAGAGGGAGATCCAACAATCTACCTTACTATGTTCCACACTAATATTCCCACTCCTTGCCTACGATACACAGAGGACTCCTACACTGTCACAAAGTCTCCTACACCTCCAATCCTCCCTTGGTCTCAGGCGTAGAGGGAGATCCAACAATCTACCTTACTATGTTCCACACTAATATTCCCACTCCCTGCCTACGATACACATAGGACTCCTACACTGTCACAAAGGCTCCTACACCTCCAATCCTCCCTTGGTCTCAGGCGTACAGGGAGATCCAACAATCTACCTTACTATGTTCCACACTAATATTCCCACTCCCTGCCTACGATACACAGAGGACTCCTACACTGTCACAAAGTCTCCTACACCTCCAATCCTCCCTTGGTCTCAGGCGTAGAGAGAGATCTAACAATCTACCTTACTATGTTCCACACTAATATTCCCACTCCTTGCCTACGATACACAGAGGACTCCTACACTGTCACAAAGTCTCCTACACCTCCAATCCTCCCTTGGTCTCAGGCATACAGGGAGATCTAACAATCTACCTTACTATGTTCCACACTAATATTCCCACTCCCTGCCTACGATACACAGAGGACTCCTACACTGTCACAAAGTCTCCTACACTTCCAATCCTCCCTTGGTCTCAGGCGTAGAGAGAGATCTAACAATCTACCTTACTATGTTCCACACTAATATTCCGACTCCTTGCCTACGATACACAGAGGACTCCTACACTGTCACAAAGTCTCCTACACCTCCAATCCTCCCTTGGTCTCAGGCGTAGAGAGAGATCTAACAATCTACCTTACTATGTTCCACACTAATATTCCCACTCCTTGCCTACGATACACAGAGGACTCCTACACTGTCACAAAGTCTCCTACACCTCCAATCCTCCCTTGGTCTCAGGCGTAGAGGGAGATCCAACAATCTACCTTACTATGTTCCACACTAATATTTCCACTCCCTGCCTACGATACACAGAGGACTCCTACACTGTCACAAAGTCTCCTACACCTCCAATCCTCCCTTGGTCTCAGGCGTAGAGAGAGATCTAACAATCTACCTTACTATGTTCCACACTAATATTTCCACTCCCTGCCTACGATACACAGAGGCCTCCTACACTGTCACAAAGGCTACTACACCTCCAATCCTCCCTTGGTCTCAGGCGTAGAGGGAGATCCAACAATCTACCTTACTATGTTCCACACTAACATTCCCACTCCCTCCCTACGATACACAGAGGCCTCCTACACTGTCACAAAGTCTCCGACACCTCCAATCCTCCCTTGGTCTCAGGCGTAGAGGGAGATCCAACAATCTACCTTACTATGTTCCACACTAACATTCCCACTCCCTCCCTACGATACACAGAGGCCTCCTACACTGTCACAAAGGCTACTACACCTCCAATCCTACCTTAGTCTCAGGCGTAGAGGGAGATCCAACAATCTACCTTACTATGTTCCACACTAACATTCCCACTCCCTCCCTACGATACACAGAGGCCTCCTACACTGTCACAAAGGCTACTACACCTCCAATCCTCCCTTGGTCTCAGGCGTAGAGGGAGATCCAACAATCTACCTTACTATGTTCCACACTAACATTCCCACTCCCTCCCTACGATACACAGAGGCCTCCTACACTGTCACAAAGGCTACTACACCTCCAATCCTCCCTTGGTCTCAGGCGTAGAGGGAGATCCAACAATCTACCTTACTATGTTCCACACTAACATTCCCACTCCCTCCCTACGATACACAGAGGCCTCCTACACTGTCACAAAGTCTCCTACACCTCCAATCCTCCCTTGGTCTCAGGCGTAGAGGGAGATCCAACAATCTACCTTACTATGTTCCACACTAACATTCCCACTCCCTCCCTACGATACACAGAGGCCTCCTACACTGTCACAAAGGCTACTACACCTCCAATCCTACCTTAGTCTCAGGCGTAGAGGGAGATCCAACAATCTACCTTACTATGTTCCACACTAACATTCCCACTCCCTCCCTACGATACACAGAGGCCTCCTACACTGTCAGAAAGGCTACTACACCTCCAATCCTACCTTAGTCTCAGGCGTAGAGGGAGATCCAACAATCTACCTTACTATGTTCCACACTAACATTCCCACTCCCTCCCTACGATACACAGAGGCCTCCTACACTGTCAGAAAGGCTACTACACCTCCAATCCTACCTTAGTCTCAGGCGTAGAGGGAGATCCAACCATCTACCTTACTATGTTCCACACTAATATTCCCACTCCCTCCCTACGATACACAGAGGCCTCCTACACTGTCACAAAGGCTCCTACACCTCCAATCCTCCCTTGTTCCCAGGCGTACAGGGAGATCCAACAATCTACCTTACTATGTTCCACACTAATATTCCCACTCCCTCCCTACGATACACAGAGGCCTCCTACACTACCACAAAGTCTCCTACACCTCCAATCCTACCTTAGTCTCAAGCGTACAGGGAGATCCAACCATCTACCTTACTATGTTCCACACTAATATTCCCACTCCCTCCCTACGATACACAGAGGCCTCCTACACTGTCACAAAGGCTCCTACACCTCCAATCCTCCCTTGTTCCCAGGCGTACAGGGAGATCCAACAATCTACCTTACTATGTTCCACACTAATATTCCCACTCCCTCCCTACGATACACAGAGGCCTCCTACACTGTCACAAAGGCTCCTACACCTCCAATCCTACCTTAGTCTCAGGCGTACAGGGAGATCCAACCATCTACCTTACTATGTTCCACACTAATATTCCCACTCCCTCCCTACGATACACAGAGGCCTCCTACACTGTCACAAAGGCTCCTACACCTCCAATCCTCCCTTGTTCCCAGGCGTACAGGGGGATCCAACAATCTACCTTACTATGTTCCACACTAATATTCCCACTCCCTCCCTACGATACACAGAGGCCTCCTACACTGTCACAAAGGCTCCTACACCTCCAATCCTCCCTTGTTCCCAGGCGTACAGGGAGATCCAACAATCTACCTTACTATGTTCCACACTAATATTCCCACTCCCTCCCTACGATACACAGAGGCCTCCTACACTACCACAAAGTCTCCTACACCTCCAATCCTACCTTAGTCTCAGGCGTACAGGGAGATCCAACCATCTACCTTACTATGTTCCACACTAATATTCCCACTCCCTCCCTACGATACACAGAGGCCTCCTACACTGTCACAAAGGCTCCTACACCTCCAATCCTCCCTTGTTCCCAGGCGTACAGGGAGATCCAACAATCTACCTTACTATGTTCCACACTAATATTCCCACTCCCTCCCTACGATACACAGAGGCCTCCTACACTGTCACAAAGGCTCCTACACCTCCAATCCTACCTTAGTCTCAGGCGTACAGGGAGATCCAACCATCTACCTTACTATGTTCCACACTAATATTCCCACTCCCTGCCTACGATACACAGAGGACTCCTACACTGTCACAAAGTCTCCTACACCTCCAATCCTACCTTGGTCTCAGGCGTAGAGGGAGATCCAACCATCTACCTTACTATGTTCCACACTAATATTCCCACTCCCTGCCTACGATACACAGAGGCCTCCTACACTGTCACAAAGGCTCCTACACCTCCAATCCTCCCTTGTTCCCAGGCGTAGAGGGAGATCCAACAATCTACCTTACTATGTTCCACACTAATATTCCCACTCCCTGCCTACGATACACAGAGGACTCCTACACTGTCACAAAGTCTCCTACACCTCCAATCCTCCCTTGGTCTCAGGCGTAAATAGAGATCCAACAATCTACCTTACTATGTTCCACACTAATATCCCCACTCCCTGCCTACGATACACAGAGGACTCCTACACTGTCACAAAGTCTCCTACACCTCCAATCCTCCCTTGGTCTCAGGCGTAAATAGAGATCCAACAATCTACCTTACTATGTTCCACACTAATATTCCCACGCCCTGCCTACGATACACAGAGGACTCCTACACTGTCACAAAGGCTCCTACACCTCCAATCCTACCTTGGTCTCAGGCGTAGAGGGAGATCCAACAATCTACCTTACTATGTTCCACACTAATATTCCCACTCCCTGCCTACGATACACAGAGGACTCCTACACTGTCACAAAGGCTCCTACACCTCCAATCCTACCTTGGTCTCAGGCGTAGAGGGAGATCCAACAATCTACCTTACTATGTTCCACACTAATATGCCCACTCCCTGCCTACGATACACAGAGGACTCCTACACTGTCACAAAGGCTCCTACACCTCCAATCCTACCTTAGTCTCAGGCGTAGAGGGAGATCCAACAATCTACCTTACTATGTTCCACACTAATATTCCCACTCCCTGCCTACGATACACAGAGGACTCCTACACTGTCACAAAGGCTCCTACACCTCCAATCCTACCTTAGTCTCAGGCGTAGAGGGAGATCCAACAATCTACCTTACTATGTTCCACACTAATATTCCCACTCCCTGCCTACGATACACAGAGGCCTCCTACACTGTCACAAAGTCTCCTACACCTCCAATCCTACCTTAGTCTCAGGCGTAGAGGGAGATCCAACAATCTACCTTACTATGTTCCACACTAATATTCCCACTCCCTGCCTACGATACACAGAGGACTCCTACACTGTCACAAAGGCTCCTACACCTCCAATCCTACCTTAGTCTCAGGCGTAGAGGGAGATCCAACAATCTACCTTACTATGTTCCACACTAATATTCCCACTCCCTGCCTACGATACACAGAGGACTCCTACACTGTCACAAAGTCTCCTACACCTCCAATCCTCCCTTGTCCCCAGGCATTGGAGGAGATCCAACAATCTACCTTACTATGTTCCACACTAATATTCCCACTCCCTGCCTACGATACACAGAGGCCTCCTACACTGTTACAAAGGCTCCTACACCTCCAATCCTACCTTAGTCTCAGGCGTAGAGGAAGATCCAACAATCTACCTTACTATGTTCCACACTAATATTCCCACTCCCTGCCTACGATACACAGAGGCCTCCTACACTGTCACAAAGTCTCCTACACCTCCAATCCTACCTTAGTCTCAGGCGTAGAGGGAGATCCAACAATCTACCTTACTATGTTCCACACTAATATTCCCACTCCCTGCCTACGATACACAGAGGACTCCTACACTGTCACAAAGTCTCCTACACCTCCAATCTTCCCTTGGTCTCAGGCGTAGAGGGAGATCCAACAATCTACCTTACTATGTTCCACACTAATATTCCCACTCCTTGCCTACGATACACAGAGGACTCCTACACTGTCACAAAGTCTCCTACACCTCCAATCCTCCCTTGGTCTCAGGCGTAGAGGGAGATCCAACAATCTACCTTACTATGTTCCACACTAATATTCCCACTCCCTGCCTACGATACACATAGGACTCCTACACTGTCACAAAGGCTCCTACACCTCCAATCCTCCCTTGGTCTCAGGCGTACAGGGAGATCCAACAATCTACCTTACTATGTTCCACACTAATATTCCCACTCCCTGCCTACGATACACAGAGGACTCCTACACTGTCACAAAGTCTCCTACACCTCCAATCCTCCCTTGGTCTCAGGCGTAGAGAGAGATCTAACAATCTACCTTACTATGTTCCACACTAATATTCCCACTCCTTGCCTACGATACACAGAGGACTCCTACACTGTCACAAAGTCTCCTACACCTCCAATCCTCCCTTGGTCTCAGGCATACAGGGAGATCTAACAATCTACCTTACTATGTTCCACACTAATATTCCCACTCCCTGCCTACGATACACAGAGGACTCCTACACTGTCACAAAGTCTCCTACACCTCCAATCCTCCCTTGGTCTCAGGCGTAGAGAGAGATCTAACAATCTACCTTACTATGTTCCACACTAATATTCCGACTCCTTGCCTACGATACACAGAGGACTCCTACACTGTCACAAAGTCTCCTACACCTCCAATCCTCCCTTGGTCTCAGGCGTAGAGAGAGATCTAACAATCTACCTTACTATGTTCCACACTAATATTCCCACTCCTTGCCTACGATACACAGAGGACTCCTACACTGTCACAAAGTCTCCTACACCTCCAATCCTCCCTTGGTCTCAGGCGTAGAGGGAGATCCAACAATCTACCTTACTATGTTCCACACTAATATTTCCACTCCCTGCCTACGATACACAGAGGACTCCTACACTGTCACAAAGTCTCCTACACCTCCAATCCTCCCTTGGTCTCAGGCGTAGAGAGAGATCTAACAATCTACCTTACTATGTTCCACACTAATATTTCCACTCCCTGCCTACGATACACAGAGGACTCCTACACTGTCACAAAGTCTCCTACACCTCCAATCCTCCCTTGGTCTCAGGCATACAGGGAGATCTAACAATCTACCTTACTATGTTCCACACTAATATTCCCACTCCCTGCCTACGATACACAGAGGACTCCTACACTGTCACAAAGTCTCCTACACCTCCAATCCTCCCTTGGTCTCAGGCGTAGAGAGAGATCTAACAATCTACCTAACTATGTTCCACACTAATATTCCCACTCCCTGCCTACGATACACAGAGGACTCCTACACTGTCACAAAGTCTCCTACACCTCCAATCCTCCCTTGGTCTCAGGCGTAGAGAGAGATCTAACAATCTACCTTACTATGTTCCACACTAATATTCCCACTCCTTGCCTACGATACACAGAGGACTCCTACACTGTCACAAAGTCTCCTACACCTCCAATCCTCCCTTGGTCTCAGGCGTAGAGAGAGATCTAACAATCTACCTTACTATGTTCCACACTAATATTTCCACTCCTTGCCTACGATACACAGAGGACTCCTACACTGTCACAAAGTCTCCTACACCTCCAATCCTCCCTTGGTCTCAGGCGTAGAGAGAGATCTAACAATCTACCTTACTATGTTCCACACTAATATTCCCACTCCCTGCCTACGATAAACAGAGGCCTCCTACACTGTCACAAAGTCTCCTACACCTCCAATCCTACCTTAGTCTCAGGCGTAGAGGGAGATCCAACAATCTACCTTACTATGTTCCACACTAATATTCCCACTCCCTGCCTACGATAAACAGAGGACTCCTACACTGTCACAAAGTCTCCTACACCTCCAATCCTCCCTTGTCCCCAGGCATTGGAGGAGATCCAACAATCTACCTTACTATGTTACACACTAATATTCCCACTCCTTGCCTACGATACACAGAGGACTCCTACACTGTCACAAAGTCTCCTACACCTCCAATCCTCCCTTGGTCTCAGGCATACAGGGAGATCTAACAATCTACTTTACTATGTTCCACACTAATATTCCCACTCCCTGCCTACGATACACAGAGGACTCCTACACTGTCACAAAGTCTCCTACACCTCCAATCCTCCCTTGGTCTCAGGCGTAAATAGAGATCCAACAATCTACCTTACTATGTTCCACACTAATATTCCCACTCCCTGCCTACGATACACAGAGGACTCCTACACTGTCACAAAGTCTCCTACACCTCCAATCCTCCCTTGTTCCCAGGCGTAGAGGGAGATCCAACAATCTACCTTACTATGTTCCACACTAATATTCCCACTCCCTGCCTACGATACACAGAGGACTCCTACACTGTCTCAAAGTCTCCTACACCTCCAATCCTACCTTGGTCTCAGGTGTAAATAGAGATCCAACAATCTACCTTACTATGTTCCACACTAACATTCCCACTCCCTGCCTACGATACACAGAGGACTCCTACACTACCACAAAGTCTCCTACACCTCCAATCCTCCCTTGTTCCCAGGCGTAGAGGGAGATCCAACAATCTACCTTACTATGTTCCACACTAATATTCCCACTCCCTGCCTACGATACACAGAGGACTCCTACACTGTCACAAAGTCTCCTACACCTCCAATCCTACCTTAGTCTCAGGCGTAGAGGGAGATCCAACAATCTACCTTACTATGTTCCACACTAATATTCCCACTCCCTGCCTACGATACACAGAGGACTCCTACACTGTCACATAGTCTCCTACACCTCCAATCCTCCCTTGTCCCCAGGCATTGGAGGAGATCCAACAATCTACCTTACTATGTTCCACACTAATATTCCTACTCCCTGCCTACGATACACAGGGGACTCCTACACTGTCACAAAGTCTCCTACACCTCCAATCCTCCCTTGTCCCCAGGCATTGGAGGAGATCCAAAAATCTACCTTACTATGTTCCACACTAATATTCCCACTCCCTGCCTACTATATACAGAGGACTCCTACACTGTCACAAAGTCTCCTTCACCTCCAATCCTCCCTTGGTCTCAGGCGTAGAGGGAGATCCAACAATCTACCTTACTATGTTCCACACTAATATTCCCACTCCCTGCCTACGATATACAGAGGACTCCTACACTGTCACAAAGTCTCCTACACCTCCAATCCTCCCTTGTTCCCAGGCGTAGAGGGAGATCCAACAATCTACCTTACTATGTTCCACACTAATATTCCCACTCCCTGCCTACGATACACAGAGGCCTCCTACACTGTCACAAAGTCTCCTACACCTCCAATCCTCCCTTGGTCTCAGGCGTACATGGAGATCCAACAATCTACCTTACTATGTTCCACACTAATATTCCCACTCTCTGCCTACGATACACAGAGGCCTCCTACACTGTCACAAAGTCTCCTACACCTCCAATCCTCCCTTGTTCCCAGGCGTAGAGGGAGATCCAACAATCTACCTTACTATGTTCCACACTAATATTCCCACTCCCTGCCTACGATACACAGAGGCCTCCTACACTGTCACAAAGTCTCCTACACCTCCAATCCTCCCTTGGTCTCAGGCGTACAGGGAGATCCAACAATCTACCTTACTATGTTCCACACTAATATTCCCACTCCCTGCCTACGATACACAGAGGCCTCCTACACTGTCACAAAGTCTCCTACACCTCCAATCCTCCCTTGTTCCCAGGCGTAGAGGGAGATCCAACAATCTACCTTACTATGTTCCACACTAATATTCCCACTCCCTGCCTACGATACACAGAGGACTCCTACACTGTCACAAAGTCTCCTACACCTCCAATCCTCCCTTGTTCCCAGGCGTAGAGGGAGATCCGACAATCTACCTTACTATGTTCCACACTAATATTCCCACTCCCTGCCTACGATACACAGAGGACTCCTACACTGTCACAAAGGCTCCTACACCTCCAATCCTCCCTTGGTCTCAGGCGTAGAGGGAGATCCAACAATCTACCTTACTATGTTCCACACTAATATCCCCACTCCCTGCCTACGATACACAGAGGCCTCCTACACTGTCACAAAGTCTCCTACACCTCCAATCCTCCCTTGGTCTCAGGCGTACAGGGAGATCCAACAATCTACCTTACTATGTTCCACACTAATATTCCCACTCCCTGCCTACGATACACAGAGGCCTCCTACACTGTCACAAAGTCTCCTACACCTCCAATCCTCCCTTGTTCCCAGGCGTAGAGGGAGATCCAACAATCTACCTTACTATGTTCCACACTAATATTCCCACTCCCTGCCTACGATACACAGAGGACTCCTACACTGTCACAAAGTCTCCTACACCTCCAATTTTCCCTTGTTCCCAGGCGTAGAGGGAGATCCGACAATCTACCTTACTATGTTCCACACTAATATTCCCACTCCCTGCCTACGATACACAGAGGACTCCTACACTGTCACAAAGGCTCCTACACCTCCAATCCTCCCTTGGTCTCAGGCGTAGAGGGAGATCCAACAATCTACCTTACTATGTTCCACACTAATATTCCCACTCCCTCCCTACGATACACAGAGGACTCCTACACTGTCACAAAGTCTCCTACACCTCCAATCCTCCCTTGGTCTCAGGCGTACAGGGAGATCCAACAATCTACCTTACTATGTTCCACACTAATATTCCCACTCCCTGCCTACGATAAACAGAGGACTCCTACACTGTCACAAAGTCTCCTACACCTCCAATCCTCCCTTGTCCCCAGGCATTGGAGGAGATCCAACAATCTACCTTACTATGTTACACACTAATATTCCCACTCCTTGCCTACGATACACAGAGGACTCCTACACTGTCACAAAGTCTCCTACACCTCCAATCCTCCCTTGGTCTCAGGCATACAGGGAGATCTAACAATCTACTTTACTATGTTCCACACTAATATTCCCACTCCCTGCCTACGATACACAGAGGACTCCTACACTGTCACAAAGTCTCCTACACCTCCAATCCTCCCTTGGTCTCAGGCGTAAATAGAGATCCAACAATCTACCTTACTATGTTCCACACTAATATTCCCACTCCCTGCCTACGATACACAGAGGACTCCTACACTGTCACAAAGTCTCCTACACCTCCAATCCTCCCTTGTTCCCAGGCGTAGAGGGAGATCCAACAATCTACCTTACTATGTTCCACACTAATATTCCCACTCCCTGCCTACGATACACAGAGGACTCCTACACTGTCACAAAGTCTCCTACACCTCCAATCCTACCTTGGTCTCAGGTGTAAATAGAGATCCAACAATCTACCTTACAATGTTCCACACTAACATTCCCACTCCCTGCCTACGATACACAGAGGACTCCTACACTACCACAAAGTCTCCTACACCTCCAATCCTCCCTTGTTCCCAGGCGTAGAGGGAGATCCAACAATCTACCTTACTATGTTCCACACTAATATTCCCACTCCCTGCCTACGATACACAGAGGACTCCTACACTGTCACAAAGTCTCCTACACCTCCAATCCTACCTTAGTCTCAGGCGTAGAGGGAGATCCAACAATCTACCTTACTATGTTCCACACTAATATTCCCACTCCCTGCCTACGATACACAGAGGACTCCTACACTGTCACATAGTCTCCTACACCTCCAATCCTCCCTTGTCCCCAGGCATTGGAGGAGATCCAACAATCTACCTTACTATGTTCCACACTAATATTCCCACTCCCTGCCTACGATACACAGAGGACTCCTACACTGTCACAAAGTCTGCTACACCTGCAATCCTCCCTTGGTCTCAGGCGTAGAGGGAGATCCAACAATCTACCTTACTATGTTCCACACTAATATTCCCACTCCCTGCCTACGATACACAGAGGCCTCCTACACTGTCACAAAGTCTGCTACACCTGCAATCCTCCCTTGGTCTCAGGCGTAGAGGGAGATCCAACAATCTACCTTACTATGTTCCACACTAATATTCCCACTCCCTCCCTACGATACACAGAGGACTCCTACACTGTCACAAAGTCTGCTACACCTGCAATCCTCCCTTGGTCTCAGGCGTAGAGGGAGATCCAACAATCTACCTTACTATGTTCCACACTAATATTCCCACTCCCTGCCTACGATACACAGAGGACTCCTACACTGTCACAAAGTCTGCTACACCTGCAATCCTCCCTTGGTCTCAGGCGTAGAGGGAGATCCAACAATCTACCTTACTATGTTCCACACTAATATTCCCACTCCCTGCCTACGATACACAGAGGACTCCTACACTGTCACAAAGTCTGCTACACCTGCAATCCTCCCTTGGTCTCAGGCGTAGAGGGAGATCCAACAATCTACCTTACTATGTTCCACACTAATATTCCCACTCCCTGCCTACGATACACAGAGGACTCCTACACTGTCACAAAGTCTGCTACACCTGCAATCCTCCCTTGGTCTCAGGCGTAGAGGGAGATCCAACAATCTACCTTACTATGTTCCACACTAATATTCCCACTCCCTGCCTACGATACACAGAGGACTCCTACACTGTCACAAAGTCTGCTACACCTGCAATCCTCCCTTGGTCTCAGGCGTAGAGGGAGATCCAACAATCTACCTTACTATGTTCCACACTAATATTCCCACTCCCTCCCTACGATACACAGAGGACTCCTACACTGTCACAAAGTCTGCTACACCTGCAATCCTCCCTTGGTCTCAGGCGTAGAGGGAGATCCAACAATCTACCTTACTATGTTCCACACTAATATTCCCACTCCCTGCCTACGATACACAGAGGCCTCCTACACTGTCACAAAGTCTCCTACACCTCCAATCCTCCCTTGGTCTCAGGCGTAGAGGGAGATCCAACAATCTACCTTACTATGTTCCACACTAATATTCCCACTCCCTGCCTACGATACACAGAGGACTCCTACACTGTCACAAAGTCTCCTACACCTCCAATCCTCCCTTGTTCCCAGGCGTAGAGGGAGATCCAACAATCTACCTTACTATGTTCCACACTAATATTCCCACTCCCTGCCTACGATACACAGAGGCCTCCTACACTGTCACAAAGTCTCCTACACCTCCAATCCTCCCTTGGTCTCAGGCGTAGAGGGAGATCCAACAATCTACCTTACTATGTTCCACACTAATATTCCCACTCCCTGCCTACGATACACAGAGGACTCCTACACTGTCACAAAGTCTGCTACACCTGCAATCCTCCCTTGGTCTCAGGCGTAGAGGGAGATCCAACAATCTACCTTACTATGTTCCACACTAATATTCCCACTCCCTGCCTACGATACACAGAGGACTCCTACACTGTCACAAAGTCTGCTACACCTGCAATCCTCCCTTGGTCTCAGGCGTAGAGGGAGATCCAACAATCTACCTTACTATGTTCCACACTAATATTCCCACTCCCTGCCTACGATACACAGAGGACTCCTACCCTGTCACAAAGTCTGCTACACCTGCAATCCTCCCTTGGTCTCAGGCGTAGAGGGAGATCCAACAATCTACCTTACTATGTTCCACACTAATATTCTCACTCCCTGCCTACGATACACAGAGGCCTCCTACACTGTCACAAAGTCTCCTACACCTCCAATCCTCCCTTGGTCTCAGGCGTAGAGGGAGATCCAACAATCTACCTTACTATGTTCCACACTAATATTCCCACTCCCTGCCTACGATACACAGAGGACTCCTACACTGTCACAAAGTCTCCTACACCTCCAATCCTCCCTTGTTCCCAGGCGTAGAGGGAGATCCAACAATCTACCTTACTATGTTCCACACTAATATTCCCACTCCCTGCCTACGATACACAGAGGCCTCCTACACTGTCACAAAGTCTCCTACACCTCCAATCCTCCCTTGGTCTCAGGCGTAGAGGGAGATCCAACAATCTACCTTACTATGTTCCACACTAATATTCCCACTCCCTGCCTACGATACACAGAGGACTCCTACACTGTCACAAAGTCTGCTACACCTGCAATCCTCCCTTGGTCTCAGGCGTAGAGGGAGATCCAACAATCTACCTTACTATGTTCCACACTAATATTCCCACTCCCTGCCTACGATACACAGAGGACTCCTACACTGTCACAAAGTCTGCTACACCTGCAATCCTCCCTTGGTCTCAGGCGTAGAGGGAGATCCAACAATCTACCTTACTATGTTCCACACTAATATTCCCACTCCCTGCCTACGATACACAGAGGACTCCTACACTGTCACAAAGTCTGCTACACCTGCAATCCTCCCTTGGTCTCAGGCGTAGAGGGAGATCCAACAATCTACCTTACTATGTTCCACACTAATATTCCCACTCCCTGCCTACGATACACAGAGGCCTCCTACACTGTCACAAAGTCTCCTACACCTCCAATCCTCCCTTGGTCTCAGGCGTAGAGGGAGATCCAACAATCTACCTTACTATGTTCCACACTAATATTCCCACTCCCTGCCTACGATACACAGAGGACTCCTACACTGTCACAAAGTCTGCTACACCTGCAATCCTCCCTTGGTCTTAGGCGTAGAGGGAGATCCAACAATCTACCTTACTATGTTCCACACTAATATTCCCACTCCCTGCCTACGATACACAGAGGACTCCTACACTGTCACAAAGTCTGCTACACCTGCAATCCTCCCTTGGTCTCAGGCGTAGAGGGAGATCCAACAATCTACCTTACTATGTTCCACACTAATATTCCCACTCCCTGCCTACGATACACAGAGGACTCCTACACTGTCACAAAGTCTGCTACACCTGCAATCCTCCCTTGGTCTCAGGCGTAGAGGGAGATCCAACAATCTACCTTACTATGTTCCACAAAAATATTCCCACTCCCTGCCTACGATACACAGAGGACTCCTACACTGTCACAAAGTCTGCTACACCTGCAATCCTCCCTTGGTCTCAGGCGTAGAGGGAGATCCAACAATCTACCTTACTATGTTCCACACTAATATTCCCACTCCCTGCCTACGATACACAGAGGACTCCTACACTGTCACAAAGTCTGCTACACCTGCAATCCTCCCTTGGTCTCAGGCGTAGAGGGAGATCCAACAATCTACCTTACTATGTTCCACACTAATATTCCCACTCCCTGCCTACGATACACAGAGGACTCCTACACTGTCACAAAGTCTGCTACACCTGCAATCCTCCCTTGTTCCCAGGCGTAGAGAGAGATCTAACAATCTACCTTACTATGTTCCACACTAATATTTCCACTCCCTGCCTACGATACACAGAGGACTCCTACACTGTCACAAAGTCTCCTACACCTCCAATCCTCCCTTGGTCTCAGGCATACAGGGAGATCTAACAATCTACCTTACTATGTTCCACACTAATATTCCCACTCCCTGCCTACGATACACAGAGGACTCCTACACTGTCACAAAGTCTCCTACACCTCCAATCCTCCCTTGGTCTCAGGCGTAGAGAGAGATCTAACAATCTACCTAACTATGTTCCACACTAATATTCCCACTCCCTGCCTACGATACACAGAGGACTCCTACACTGTCACAAAGTCTCCTACACCTCCAATCCTCCCTTGGTCTCAGGCGTAGAGAGAGATCTAACAATCTACCTTACTATGTTCCACACTAATATTCCCACTCCTTGCCTACGATACACAGAGGACTCCTACACTGTCACAAAGTCTCCTACACCTCCAATCCTCCCTTGGTCTCAGGCGTAGAGAGAGATCTAACAATCTACCTTACTATGTTCCACACTAATATTTCCACTCCTTGCCTACGATACACAGAGGACTCCTACACTGTCACAAAGTCTCCTACACCTCCAATCCTCCCTTGGTCTCAGGCGTAGAGAGAGATCTAACAATCTACCTTACTATGTTCCACACTAATATTCCCACTCCCTGCCTACGATAAACAGAGGCCTCCTACACTGTCACAAAGTCTCCTACACCTCCAATCCTACCTTAGTCTCAGGCGTAGAGGGAGATCCAACAATCTACCTTACTATGTTCCACACTAATATTCCCACTCCCTGCCTACGATAAACAGAGGACTCCTACACTGTCACAAAGTCTCCTACACCTCCAATCCTCCCTTGTCCCCAGGCATTGGAGGAGATCCAACAATCTACCTTACTATGTTACACACTAATATTCCCACTCCTTGCCTACGATACACAGAGGACTCCTACACTGTCACAAAGTCTCCTACACCTCCAATCCTCCCTTGGTCTCAGGCATACAGGGAGATCTAACAATCTACTTTACTATGTTCCACACTAATATTCCCACTCCCTGCCTACGATACACAGAGGACTCCTACACTGTCACAAAGTCTCCTACACCTCCAATCCTCCCTTGGTCTCAGGCGTAAATAGAGATCCAACAATCTACCTTACTATGTTCCACACTAATATTCCCACTCCCTGCCTACGATACACAGAGGACTCCTACACTGTCACAAAGTCTCCTACACCTCCAATCCTCCCTTGTTCCCAGGCGTAGAGGGAGATCCAACAATCTACCTTACTATGTTCCACACTAATATTCCCACTCCCTGCCTACGATACACAGAGGACTCCTACACTGTCTCAAAGTCTCCTACACCTCCAATCCTACCTTGGTCTCAGGTGTAAATAGAGATCCAACAATCTACCTTACTATGTTCCACACTAACATTCCCACTCCCTGCCTACGATACACAGAGGACTCCTACACTACCACAAAGTCTCCTACACCTCCAATCCTCCCTTGTTCCCAGGCGTAGAGGGAGATCCAACAATCTACCTTACTATGTTCCACACTAATATTCCCACTCCCTGCCTACGATACACAGAGGACTCCTACACTGTCACAAAGTCTCCTACACCTCCAATCCTACCTTAGTCTCAGGCGTAGAGGGAGATCCAACAATCTACCTTACTATGTTCCACACTAATATTCCCACTCCCTGCCTACGATACACAGAGGACTCCTACACTGTCACATAGTCTCCTACACCTCCAATCCTCCCTTGTCCCCAGGCATTGGAGGAGATCCAACAATCTACCTTACTATGTTCCACACTAATATTCCTACTCCCTGCCTACGATACACAGGGGACTCCTACACTGTCACAAAGTCTCCTACACCTCCAATCCTCCCTTGTCCCCAGGCATTGGAGGAGATCCAACAATCTACCTTACTATGTTCCACACTAATATTCCCACTCCCTGCCTACTATATACAGAGGACTCCTACACTGTCACAAAGTCTCCTTCACCTCCAATCCTCCCTTGGTCTCAGGCGTAGAGGGAGATCCAACAATCTACCTTACTATGTTCCACACTAATATTCCCACTCCCTGCCTACGATATACAGAGGACTCCTACACTGTCACAAAGTCTCCTACACCTCCAATCCTCCCTTGTTCCCAGGCGTAGAGGGAGATCCAACAATCTACCTTACTATGTTCCACACTAATATTCCCACTCCCTGCCTACGATACACAGAGGCCTCCTACACTGTCACAAAGTCTCCTACACCTCCAATCCTCCCTTGGTCTCAGGCGTACATGGAGATCCAACAATCTACCTTACTATGTTCCACACTAATATTCCCACTCTCTGCCTACGATACACAGAGGCCTCCTACACTGTCACAAAGTCTCCTACACCTCCAATCCTCCCTTGTTCCCAGGCGTAGAGGGAGATCCAACAATCTACCTTACTATGTTCCACACTAATATTCCCACTCCCTGCCTACGATACACAGAGGCCTCCTACACTGTCACAAAGTCTCCTACACCTCCAATCCTCCCTTGGTCTCAGGCGTACAGGGAGATCCAACAATCTACCTTACTATGTTCCACACTAATATTCCCACTCCCTGCCTACGATACACAGAGGCCTCCTACACTGTCACAAAGTCTCCTACACCTCCAATCCTCCCTTGTTCCCAGGCGTAGAGGGAGATCCAACAATCTACCTTACTATGTTCCACACTAATATTCCCACTCCCTGCCTACGATACACAGAGGACTCCTACACTGTCACATAGTCTCCTACACCTCCAATCCTCCCTTGTCCCCAGGCATTGGAGGAGATCCAACAATCTACCTTACTATGTTCCACACTAATATTCCCACTCCCTGCCTACGATACACAGAGGACTCCTACACTGTCACAAAGTCTGCTACACCTGCAATCCTCCCTTGGTCTCAGGCGTAGAGGGAGATCCAACAATCTACCTTACTATGTTCCACACTAATATTCCCACTCCCTGCCTACGATACACAGAGGCCTCCTACACTGTCACAAAGTCTGCTACACCTGCAATCCTCCCTTGGTCTCAGGCGTAGAGGGAGATCCAACAATCTACCTTACTATGTTCCACACTAATATTCCCACTCCCTGCCAACGATACACAGAGGCCTCCTACACTGTCACAAAGTCTGCTACACCTGCAATCCTCCCTTGGTCTCAGGCGTAGAGGGAGATCCAACAATCTACCTTACTATGTTCCACACTAATATTCCCACTCCCTGCCTACGATACACAGAGGACTCCTACACTGTCACAAAGTCTGCTACACCTGCAATCCTACCTTAGTCTCAGGCGTAGAGGGAGATCCAACAATCTACCTTACTATGTTCCACACTAATATTCCCACTCCCTCCCTACGATACACAGAGGACTCCTACACTGTCACAAAGTCTGCTACACCTGCAATCCTCCCTTGGTCTCAGGCGTAGAGGGAGATCCAACAATCTACCTTACTATGTTCCACACTAATATTCCCACTCCCTGCCTACGATACACAGAGGACTCCTACACTGTCACAAAGTCTGCTACACCTGCAATCCTCCCTTGGTCTCAGGCGTAGAGGGAGATCCAACAATCTACCTTACTATGTTCCACACTAATATTCCCACTCCCTGCCTACGATACACAGAGGACTCCTACACTGTCACAAAGTCTGCTACACCTGCAATCCTCCCTTGGTCTCAGGCGTAGAGGGAGATCCAACAATCTACCTTACTATGTTCCACACTAATATTCCCACTCCCTGCCTACGATACACAGAGGACTCCTACACTGTCACAAAGTCTGCTACACCTGCAATCCTCCCTTGGTCTCAGGCGTAGAGGGAGATCCAACAATCTACCTTACTATGTTCCACACTAATATTCCCACTCCCTGCCTACGATACACAGAGGACTCCTACACTGTCACAAAGTCTGCTACACCTGCAATCCTCCCTTGGTCTCAGGCGTAGAGGGAGATCCAACAATCTACCTTACTATGTTCCACACTAATATTCCCACTCCCTCCCTACGATACACAGAGGACTCCTACACTGTCACAAAGTCTGCTACACCTGCAATCCTCCCTTGGTCTCAGGCGTAGAGGGAGATCCAACAATCTACCTTACTATGTTCCACACTAATATTCCCACTCCCTGCCTACGATACACAGAGGCCTCCTACACTGTCACAAAGTCTCCTACACCTCCAATCCTCCCTTGGTCTCAGGCGTAGAGGGAGATCCAACAATCTACCTTACTATGTTCCACACTAATATTCCCACTCCCTGCCTACGATACACAGAGGACTCCTACACTGTCACAAAGTCTCCTACACCTCCAATCCTCCCTTGTTCCCAGGCGTAGAGGGAGATCCAACAATCTACCTTACTATGTTCCACACTAATATTCCCACTCCCTGCCTACGATACACAGAGGCCTCCTACACTGTCACAAAGTCTCCTACACCTCCAATCCTCCCTTGGTCTCAGGCGTAGAGGGAGATCCAACAATCTACCTTACTATGTTCCACACTAATATTCCCACTCCCTGCCTACGATACACAGAGGACTCCTACACTGTCACAAAGTCTGCTACACCTGCAATCCTCCCTTGGTCTCAGGCGTAGAGGGAGATCCAACAATCTACCTTACTATGTTCCACACTAATATTCCCACTCCCTGCCTACGATACACAGAGGACTCCTACACTGTCACAAAGTCTGCTACACCTGCAATCCTCCCTTGGTCTCAGGCGTAGAGGGAGATCCAACAATCTACCTTACTATGTTCCACACTAATATTCCCACTCCCTGCCTACGATACACAGAGGACTCCTACACTGTCACAAAGTCTGCTACACCTGCAATCCTCCCTTGGTCTCAGGCGTAGAGGGAGATCCAACAATCTACCTTACTATGTTCCACACTAATATTCTCACTCCCTGCCTACGATACACAGAGGCCTCCTACACTGTCACAAAGTCTCCTACACCTCCAATCCTCCCTTGGTCTCAGGCGTAGAGGGAGATCCAACAATCTACCTTACTATGTTCCACACTAATATTCCCACTCCCTGCCTACGATACACAGAGGACTCCTACACTGTCACAAAGTCTCCTACACCTCCAATCCTCCCTTGTTCCCAGGCGTAGAGGGAGATCCAACAATCTACCTTACTATGTTCCACACTAATATTCCCACTCCCTGCCTACGATACACAGAGGCCTCCTACACTGTCACAAAGTCTCCTACACCTCCAATCCTCCCTTGGTCTCAGGCGTAGAGGGAGATCCAACAATCTACCTTACTATGTTCCACACTAATATTCCCACTCCCTGCCTACGATACACAGAGGACTCCTACACTGTCACAAAGTCTGCTACACCTGCAATCCTCCCTTGGTCTCAGGCGTAGAGGGAGATCCAACAATCTACCTTACTATGTTCCACACTAATATTCCCACTCCCTGCCTACGATACACAGAGGACTCCTACACTGTCACAAAGTCTGCTACACCTGCAATCCTCCCTTGGTCTCAGGCGTAGAGGGAGATCCAACAATCTACCTTACTATGTTCCACACTAATATTCCCACTCCCTGCCTACGATACACAGAGGACTCCTACACTGTCACAAAGTCTGCTACACCTGCAATCCTCCCTTGGTCTCAGGCGTAGAGGGAGATCCAACAATCTACCTTACTATGTTCCACACTAATATTCCCACTCCCTGCCTACGATACACAGAGGCCTCCTACACTGTCACAAAGTCTCCTACACCTCCAATCCTCCCTTGGTCTCAGGCGTAGAGGGAGATCCAACAATCTACCTTACTATGTTCCACACTAATATTCCCACTCCCTGCCTACGATACACAGAGGACTCCTACACTGTCACAAAGTCTGCTACACCTGCAATCCTCCCTTGGTCTTAGGCGTAGAGGGAGATCCAACAATCTACCTTACTATGTTCCACACTAATATTCCCACTCCCTGCCTACGATACACAGAGGACTCCTACACTGTCACAAAGTCTGCTACACCTGCAATCCTCCCTTGGTCTCAGGCGTAGAAGGAGATCCAACAATCTACCTTACTATGTTCCACACTAATATTCCCACTCCCTGCCTACGATACACAGAGGACTCCTACACTGTCACAAAGTCTGCTACACCTGCAATCCTCCCTTGGTCTCAGGCGTAGAGGGAGATCCAACAATCTACCTTACTATGTTCCACAAAAATATTCCCACTCCCTGCCTACGATACACAGAGGACTCCTACACTGTCACAAAGTCTGCTACACCTGCAATCCTCCCTTGGTCTCAGGCGTAGAGGGAGATCCAACAATCTACCTTACTATGTTCCACACTAATATTCCCACTCCCTGCCTACGATACACAGAGGACTCCTACACTGTCACAAAGTCTGCTACACCTGCAATCCTCCCTTGGTCTCAGGCGTAGAGGGAGATCCAACAATCTACCTTACTATGTTCCACACTAATATTCCCACTCCCTGCCTACGATACACAGAGGACTCCTACACTGTCACAAAGTCTGCTACACCTGCAATCCTCCCTTGTTCCCAGGCGTAGAGAGAGATCTAACAATCTACCTTACTATGTTCCACACTAATATTTCCACTCCCTGCCTACGATACACAGAGGACTCCTACACTGTCACAAAGTCTCCTACACCTCCAATCCTCCCTTGGTCTCAGGCATACAGGGAGATCTAACAATCTACCTTACTATGTTCCACACTAATATTCCCACTCCCTGCCTACGATACACAGAGGACTCCTACACTGTCACAAAGTCTCCTACACCTCCAATCCTCCCTTGGTCTCAGGCGTAGAGAGAGATCTAACAATCTACCTAACTATGTTCCACACTAATATTCCCACTCCCTGCCTACGATACACAGAGGACTCCTACACTGTCACAAAGTCTCCTACACCTCCAATCCTCCCTTGGTCTCAGGCGTAGAGAGAGATCTAACAATCTACCTTACTATGTTCCACACTAATATTCCCACTCCTTGCCTACGATACACAGAGGACTCCTACACTGTCACAAAGTCTCCTACACCTCCAATCCTCCCTTGGTCTCAGGCGTAGAGAGAGATCTAACAATCTACCTTACTATGTTCCACACTAATATTTCCACTCCTTGCCTACGATACACAGAGGACTCCTACACTGTCACAAAGTCTCCTACACCTCCAATCCTCCCTTGGTCTCAGGCGTAGAGAGAGATCTAACAATCTACCTTACTATGTTCCACACTAATATTCCCACTCCCTGCCTACGATAAACAGAGGCCTCCTACACTGTCACAAAGTCTCCTACACCTCCAATCCTACCTTAGTCTCAGGCGTAGAGGGAGATCCAACAATCTACCTTACTATGTTCCACACTAATATTCCCACTCCCTGCCTACGATAAACAGAGGACTCCTACACTGTCACAAAGTCTCCTACACCTCCAATCCTCCCTTGTCCCCAGGCATTGGAGGAGATCCAACAATCTACCTTACTATGTTACACACTAATATTCCCACTCCTTGCCTACGATACACAGAGGACTCCTACACTGTCACAAAGTCTCCTACACCTCCAATCCTCCCTTGGTCTCAGGCATACAGGGAGATCTAACAATCTACTTTACTATGTTCCACACTAATATTCCCACTCCCTGCCTACGATACACAGAGGACTCCTACACTGTCACAAAGTCTCCTACACCTCCAATCCTCCCTTGGTCTCAGGCGTAAATAGAGATCCAACAATCTACCTTACTATGTTCCACACTAATATTCCCACTCCCTGCCTACGATACACAGAGGACTCCTACACTGTCACAAAGTCTCCTACACCTCCAATCCTCCCTTGTTCCCAGGCGTAGAGGGAGATCCAACAATCTACCTTACTATGTTCCACACTAATATTCCCACTCCCTGCCTACGATACACAGAGGACTCCTACACTGTCTCAAAGTCTCCTACACCTCCAATCCTACCTTGGTCTCAGGTGTAAATAGAGATCCAACAATCTACCTTACTATGTTCCACACTAACATTCCCACTCCCTGCCTACGATACACAGAGGACTCCTACACTACCACAAAGTCTCCTACACCTCCAATCCTCCCTTGTTCCCAGGCGTAGAGGGAGATCCAACAATCTACCTTACTATGTTCCACACTAATATTCCCACTCCCTGCCTACGATACACAGAGGACTCCTACACTGTCACAAAGTCTCCTACACCTCCAATCCTACCTTAGTCTCAGGCGTAGAGGGAGATCCAACAATCTACCTTACTATGTTCCACACTAATATTCCCACTCCCTGCCTACGATACACAGAGGACTCCTACACTGTCACATAGTCTCCTACACCTCCAATCCTCCCTTGTCCCCAGGCATTGGAGGAGATCCAACAATCTACCTTACTATGTTCCACACTAATATTCCTACTCCCTGCCTACGATACACAGGGGACTCCTACACTGTCACAAAGTCTCCTACACCTCCAATCCTCCCTTGTCCCCAGGCATTGGAGGAGATCCAACAATCTACCTTACTATGTTCCACACTAATATTCCCACTCCCTGCCTACTATATACAGAGGACTCCTACACTGTCACAAAGTCTCCTTCACCTCCAATCCTCCCTTGGTCTCAGGCGTAGAGGGAGATCCAACAATCTACCTTACTATGTTCCACACTAATATTCCCACTCCCTGCCTACGATATACAGAGGACTCCTACACTGTCACAAAGTCTCCTACACCTCCAATCCTCCCTTGTTCCCAGGCGTAGAGGGAGATCCAACAATCTACCTTACTATGTTCCACACTAATATTCCCACTCCCTGCCTACGATACACAGAGGCCTCCTACACTGTCACAAAGTCTCCTACACCTCCAATCCTCCCTTGGTCTCAGGCGTACATGGAGATCCAACAATCTACCTTACTATGTTCCACACTAATATTCCCACTCTCTGCCTACGATACACAGAGGCCTCCTACACTGTCACAAAGTCTCCTACACCTCCAATCCTCCCTTGTTCCCAGGCGTAGAGGGAGATCCAACAATCTACCTTACTATGTTCCACACTAATATTCCCACTCCCTGCCTACGATACACAGAGGCCTCCTACACTGTCACAAAGTCTCCTACACCTCCAATCCTCCCTTGGTCTCAGGCGTACAGGGAGATCCAACAATCTACCTTACTATGTTCCACACTAATATTCCCACTCCCTGCCTACGATACACAGAGGCCTCCTACACTGTCACAAAGTCTCCTACACCTCCAATCCTCCCTTGTTCCCAGGCGTAGAGGGAGATCCAACAATCTACCTTACTATGTTCCACACTAATATTCCCACTCCCTGCCTACGATACACAGAGGACTCCTACACTGTCACAAAGTCTCCTACACCTCCAATCCTCCCTTGTTCCCAGGCGTAGAGGGAGATCCGACAATCTACCTTACTATGTTCCACACTAATATTCCCACTCCCTGCCTACGATACACAGAGGACTCCTACACTGTCACAAAGGCTCCTACACCTCCAATCCTCCCTTGGTCTCAGGCGTAGAGGGAGATCCAACAATCTACCTTACTATGTTCCACACTAATATTCCCACTCCCTGCCTACGATACACAGAGGCCTCCTACACTGTCACAAAGTCTCCTACACCTCCAATCCTCCCTTGGTCTCAGGCGTACAGGGAGATCCAACAATCTACCTTACTATGTTCCACACTAATATTCCCACTCCCTGCCTACGATACACAGAGGCCTCCTACACTGTCACAAAGTCTCCTACACCTCCAATCCTCCCTTGTTCCCAGGCGTAGAGGGAGATCCAACAATCTACCTTACTATGTTCCACACTAATATTCCCACTCCCTGCCTACGATACACAGAGGACTCCTACACTGTCACAAAGTCTCCTACACCTCCAATTTTCCCTTGTTCCCAGGCGTAGAGGGAGATCCGACAATCTACCTTACTATGTTCCACACTAATATTCCCACTCCCTGCCTACGATACACAGAGGACTCCTACACTGTCACAAAGGCTCCTACACCTCCAATCCTCCCTTGGTCTCAGGCGTAGAGGGAGATCCAACAATCTACCTTACTATGTTCCACACTAATATTCCCACTCCCTCCCTACGATACACAGAGGACTCCTACACTGTCACAAAGTCTCCTACACCTCCAATCCTCCCTTGGTCTCAGGCGTACAGGGAGATCCAACAATCTACCTTACTATGTTCCACACTAATATTCCCACTCCCTGCCTACGATAAACAGAGGACTCCTACACTGTCACAAAGTCTCCTACACCTCCAATCCTCCCTTGTCCCCAGGCATTGGAGGAGATCCAACAATCTACCTTACTATGTTACACACTAATATTCCCACTCCTTGCCTACGATACACAGAGGACTCCTACACTGTCACAAAGTCTCCTACACCTCCAATCCTCCCTTGGTCTCAGGCATACAGGGAGATCTAACAATCTACTTTACTATGTTCCACACTAATATTCCCACTCCCTGCCTACGATACACAGAGGACTCCTACACTGTCACAAAGTCTCCTACACCTCCAATCCTCCCTTGGTCTCAGGCGTAAATAGAGATCCAACAATCTACCTTACTATGTTCCACACTAATATTCCCACTCCCTGCCTACGATACACAGAGGACTCCTACACTGTCACAAAGTCTCCTACACCTCCAATCCTCCCTTGTTCCCAGGCGTAGAGGGAGATCCAACAATCTACCTTACTATGTTCCACACTAATATTCCCACTCCCTGCCTACGATACACAGAGGACTCCTACACTGTCACAAAGTCTCCTACACCTCCAATCCTACCTTGGTCTCAGGTGTAAATAGAGATCCAACAATCTACCTTACAATGTTCCACACTAACATTCCCACTCCCTGCCTACGATACACAGAGGACTCCTACACTACCACAAAGTCTCCTACACCTCCAATCCTCCCTTGTTCCCAGGCGTAGAGGGAGATCCAACAATCTACCTTACTATGTTCCACACTAATATTCCCACTCCCTGCCTACGATACACAGAGGACTCCTACACTGTCACAAAGTCTCCTACACCTCCAATCCTACCTTAGTCTCAGGCGTAGAGGGAGATCCAACAATCTACCTTACTATGTTCCACACTAATATTCCCACTCCCTGCCTACGATACACAGAGGACTCCTACACTGTCACATAGTCTCCTACACCTCCAATCCTCCCTTGTCCCCAGGCATTGGAGGAGATCCAACAATCTACCTTACTATGTTCCACACTAATATTCCCACTCCCTGCCTACGATACACAGAGGACTCCTACACTGTCACAAAGTCTGCTACACCTGCAATCCTCCCTTGGTCTCAGGCGTAGAGGGAGATCCAACAATCTACCTTACTATGTTCCACACTAATATTCCCACTCCCTGCCTACGATACACAGAGGCCTCCTACACTGTCACAAAGTCTGCTACACCTGCAATCCTCCCTTGGTCTCAGGCGTAGAGGGAGATCCAACAATCTACCTTACTATGTTCCACACTAATATTCCCACTCCCTCCCTACGATACACAGAGGACTCCTACACTGTCACAAAGTCTGCTACACCTGCAATCCTCCCTTGGTCTCAGGCGTAGAGGGAGATCCAACAATCTACCTTACTATGTTCCACACTAATATTCCCACTCCCTGCCTACGATACACAGAGGACTCCTACACTGTCACAAAGTCTGCTACACCTGCAATCCTCCCTTGGTCTCAGGCGTAGAGGGAGATCCAACAATCTACCTTACTATGTTCCACACTAATATTCCCACTCCCTGCCTACGATACACAGAGGACTCCTACACTGTCACAAAGTCTGCTACACCTGCAATCCTCCCTTGGTCTCAGGCGTAGAGGGAGATCCAACAATCTACCTTACTATGTTCCACACTAATATTCCCACTCCCTGCCTACGATACACAGAGGACTCCTACACTGTCACAAAGTCTGCTACACCTGCAATCCTCCCTTGGTCTCAGGCGTAGAGGGAGATCCAACAATCTACCTTACTATGTTCCACACTAATATTCCCACTCCCTGCCTACGATACACAGAGGACTCCTACACTGTCACAAAGTCTGCTACACCTGCAATCCTCCCTTGGTCTCAGGCGTAGAGGGAGATCCAACAATCTACCTTACTATGTTCCACACTAATATTCCCACTCCCTCCCTACGATACACAGAGGACTCCTACACTGTCACAAAGTCTGCTACACCTGCAATCCTCCCTTGGTCTCAGGCGTAGAGGGAGATCCAACAATCTACCTTACTATGTTCCACACTAATATTCCCACTCCCTGCCTACGATACACAGAGGCCTCCTACACTGTCACAAAGTCTCCTACACCTCCAATCCTCCCTTGGTCTCAGGCGTAGAGGGAGATCCAACAATCTACCTTACTATGTTCCACACTAATATTCCCACTCCCTGCCTACGATACACAGAGGACTCCTACACTGTCACAAAGTCTCCTACACCTCCAATCCTCCCTTGTTCCCAGGCGTAGAGGGAGATCCAACAATCTACCTTACTATGTTCCACACTAATATTCCCACTCCCTGCCTACGATACACAGAGGCCTCCTACACTGTCACAAAGTCTCCTACACCTCCAATCCTCCCTTGGTCTCAGGCGTAGAGGGAGATCCAACAATCTACCTTACTATGTTCCACACTAATATTCCCACTCCCTGCCTACGATACACAGAGGACTCCTACACTGTCACAAAGTCTGCTACACCTGCAATCCTCCCTTGGTCTCAGGCGTAGAGGGAGATCCAACAATCTACCTTACTATGTTCCACACTAATATTCCCACTCCCTGCCTACGATACACAGAGGACTCCTACACTGTCACAAAGTCTGCTACACCTGCAATCCTCCCTTGGTCTCAGGCGTAGAGGGAGATCCAACAATCTACCTTACTATGTTCCACACTAATATTCCCACTCCCTGCCTACGATACACAGAGGACTCCTACACTGTCACAAAGTCTGCTACACCTGCAATCCTCCCTTGGTCTCAGGCGTAGAGGGAGATCCAACAATCTACCTTACTATGTTCCACACTAATATTCTCACTCCCTGCCTACGATACACAGAGGCCTCCTACACTGTCACAAAGTCTCCTACACCTCCAATCCTCCCTTGGTCTCAGGCGTAGAGGGAGATCCAACAATCTACCTTACTATGTTCCACACTAATATTCCCACTCCCTGCCTACGATACACAGAGGACTCCTACACTGTCACAAAGTCTCCTACACCTCCAATCCTCCCTTGTTCCCAGGCGTAGAGGGAGATCCAACAATCTACCTTACTATGTTCCACACTAATATTCCCACTCCCTGCCTACGATACACAGAGGCCTCCTACACTGTCACAAAGTCTCCTACACCTCCAATCCTCCCTTGGTCTCAGGCGTAGAGGGAGATCCAACAATCTACCTTACTATGTTCCACACTAATATTCCCACTCCCTGCCTACGATACACAGAGGACTCCTACACTGTCACAAAGTCTGCTACACCTGCAATCCTCCCTTGGTCTCAGGCGTAGAGGGAGATCCAACAATCTACCTTACTATGTTCCACACTAATATTCCCACTCCCTGCCTACGATACACAGAGGACTCCTACACTGTCACAAAGTCTGCTACACCTGCAATCCTCCCTTGGTCTCAGGCGTAGAGGGAGATCCAACAATCTACCTTACTATGTTCCACACTAATATTCCCACTCCCTGCCTACGATACACAGAGGACTCCTACACTGTCACAAAGTCTGCTACACCTGCAATCCTCCCTTGGTCTCAGGCGTAGAGGGAGATCCAACAATCTACCTTACTATGTTCCACACTAATATTCCCACTCCCTGCCTACGATACACAGAGGCCTCCTACACTGTCACAAAGTCTCCTACACCTCCAATCCTCCCTTGGTCTCAGGCGTAGAGGGAGATCCAACAATCTACCTTACTATGTTCCACACTAATATTCCCACTCCCTGCCTACGATACACAGAGGACTCCTACACTGTCACAAAGTCTGCTACACCTGCAATCCTCCCTTGGTCTTAGGCGTAGAGGGAGATCCAACAATCTACCTTACTATGTTCCACACTAATATTCCCACTCCCTGCCTACGATACACAGAGGACTCCTACACTGTCACAAAGTCTGCTACACCTGCAATCCTCCCTTGGTCTCAGGCGTAGAGGGAGATCCAACAATCTACCTTACTATGTTCCACACTAATATTCCCACTCCCTGCCTACGATACACAGAGGACTCCTACACTGTCACAAAGTCTGCTACACCTGCAATCCTCCCTTGGTCTCAGGCGTAGAGGGAGATCCAACAATCTACCTTACTATGTTCCACAAAAATATTCCCACTCCCTGCCTACGATACACAGAGGACTCCTACACTGTCACAAAGTCTGCTACACCTGCAATCCTCCCTTGGTCTCAGGCGTAGAGGGAGATCCAACAATCTACCTTACTATGTTCCACACTAATATTCCCACTCCCTGCCTACGATACACAGAGGACTCCTACACTGTCACAAAGTCTGCTACACCTGCAATCCTCCCTTGGTCTCAGGCGTAGAGGGAGATCCAACAATCTACCTTACTATGTTCCACACTAATATTCCCACTCCCTGCCTACGATACACAGAGGACTCCTACACTGTCACAAAGTCTGCTACACCTGCAATCCTCCCTTGTTCCCAGGCGTAGAGCGAGATCCAACAATCTACCTTACTATGTTCCACACTAATATTCCCACTCCCTGCCTACGATACACAGAGGACTCCTACACTGTCACAAAGTCTCCTACACCACCAATCCTCCCTTGTTCCCAGGTGTAGAGGGAGATCCAACAATCTACCTTACTATGTTCCACACTAATATTCCCACTCCCTGCCTACGATACACAGAGGACTCCTACACTGTCACAAAGTCTGCTACACCTGCAATCCTCCCTTGGTCTCAGGCGTAAATAGAGATCCAACAATCTACCTTACTATGTTCCACACTAATATTCCCACTCCCTGCCTACGATACACAGAGGACTCCTACACTGTCACAAAGTCTCCTACACCACCAATCCTCCCTTGTTCCCAGGTGTAGAGGGAGATCCAACAATCTACCTTACTATGTTCCACACTAATATTCCCACTCCCTGCCTACGATACACAGAGGACTCCTACACTGTCACAAAGTCTGCTACACCTGCAATCCTCCCTTGGTCTCAGGCGTAAATAGAGATCCAACAATCTACCTTACTATGTTCCACACTAATATTCCCACTCCCTGCCTACGATACACAGAGGACTCCTACACTGTCACAAAGTCTCCTACACTTCCAATCCTCCCTTGGTCTTAGGCGTAGAGGGAGATCCAACAATCTACCTTACTATGTTCCACACTAATATTCCCACTCCCTGCCTACGATACACAGAGGACTCCTACACTGTCACAAAGTCTGCTACACCTGCAATCCTCCCTTGTTCCCAGGTGTAGAGGGAGATCCAACAATCTACCTTACTATGTTCCACACTAATATTCCCACTCCCTGCCTACGATACACAGAGGACTCCTACACTGTCACAAAGTCTCCTACACCTCCAATCCTCCCTTGGTCTCAGGCGTAAATAGAGATCCAACAATCTACCTTACTATGTTCCACACTAATATTCCCACTCCCTGCCTACGATACACAGAGGCCTCCTACACTGTCACAAAGTCTCCTACACCTCCAATCCTCCCTTGGTCTCAGGCGTAGAGGGAGATCCAACAATCTACCTTACTATGTTCCACACTAATATTCCCACTCCCTGCCTACGATACACAGAGGCCTCCTACACTGTCACAAAGTCTCCTACACCTCCAATCCTCCCTTGGTCTCAGGCGTAGAGGGAGATCCAACAATCTACCTTACTATGTTCCACACTAATATTCCCACTCCCTGCCTACGATACACAGAGGACTCCTACACTGTCACAAAGTCTGCTACACCTGCAATCCTCCCTTGGTCTCAGGCGTAGAGGGAGATCCAACAATCTACCTTACTATGTTCCACACTAATATTCCCACTCCCTGCCTACGATACACAGAGGACTCCTACACTGTCACAAAGTCTGCTACACCTGCAATCCTCCCTTGGTCTCAGGCGTAGAGGGAGATCCAACAATCTACCTTACTATGTTCCACACTAATATTCCCACTCCCTGCCTACGATACACAGAGGACTCCTACACTGTCACAAAGTCTGCTACACCTGCAATCCTCCCTTGGTCTTAGGCGTAGAGGGAGATCCAACAATCTACCTTACTATGTTCCACACTAATATTCCCACTCCCTGCCTACGATACACAGAGGACTCCTACACTGTCACAAAGTCTGCTACACCTGCAATCCTCCCTTGGTCTCAGGCGTAGAGGGAGATCCAACAATCTACCTTACTATGTTCCACACTAATATTCCCACTCCCTGCCTACGATACACAGAGGACTCCTACACTGTCACAAAGTCTGCTACACCTGCAATCCTCCCTTGGTCTCAGGCGTAAATAGAGATCCAACAATCTACCTTACTATGTTCCACACTAATATTCCCACTCCCTGCCTACGATACACAGAGGACTCCTACACTGTCACAAAGTCTGCTACACCTGCAATCCTCCCTTGGTCTCAGGCGTAGAGGGAGATCCAACAATCTACCTTACTATGTTCCACACTAATATTCCCACTCCCTGCCTACGATACACAGAGGACTCCTACACTGTCACAAAGTCTGCTACACCTGCAATCCTCCCTTGGTCTCAGGCGTAGAGGGAGATCCAACAATCTACCTTACTATGTTCCACACTAATATTCCCACTCCCTGCCTACGATACACAGAGGACTCCTACACTGTCACAAAGTCTGCTACACCTGCAATCCTCCCTTGGTCTCAGGCGTAGAGGGAGATCCAACAATCTACCTTACTATGTTCCACACTAATATTCTCACTCCCTGCCTACGATACACAGAGGACTCCTACACTGTCACAAAGTCTCCTACACCTCCAATCCTCCCTTGGTCTCAGGCGTAGAGGGAGATCCAACAATCTACCTTACTATGTTCCACACTAATATTCCCACTCACTGCCTACGATACACAGAGGCCTCCTACACTGTCACAAAGTCTCCTACACCTCCAATCCTCCCTTGGTCTTAGGCGTAGAGGGAGATCCAACAATCTACCTTACTATGTTCCACACTAATATTCCCACTCACTGCCTACGATACACAGAGGCCTCCTACACTGTCACAAAGTCTCCTACACCTCCAATCCTCCCTTGGTCTTAGGCGTAGAGGGAGATCCAACAATCTACCTTACTATGTTCCACACTAATATTCCCACTCACTGCCTACGATACACAGAGGACTCCTACACTGTCACAAAGTCTGCTACACCTGCAATCCTCCCTTGGTCTTAGGCGTAGAGGGAGATCCAACAATCTACCTTACTATGTTCCACACTAATATTCCCACTCCCTGCCTACGATACACAGAGGACTCCTACACTGTCACAAAGTCTGCTACACCTGCAATCCTCCCTTGGTCTCAGGCGTAGAGGGAGATCCAACAATCTACCTTACTATGTTCCACACTAATATTCCCACTCCCTGCCTACGATACACAGAGGCCTCCTACACTGTCACAAAGTCTCCTACACCTCCAATCCTCCCTTGGTCTCAGGCGTAGAGGGAGATCCAACAATCTACCTTACTATGTTCCACACTAATATTCCCACTCCCTGCCTACGATACACAGAGGACTCCTACACTGTCACAAAGTCTGCTACACCTGCAATCCTCCCTTGGTCTTAGGCGTAGAGGGAGATCCAACAATCTACCTTACTATGTTCCACACTAATATTCCCACTCCCTGCCTACGATACACAGAGGACTCCTACACTGTCACAAAGTCTGCTACACCTGCAATCCTCCCTTGGTCTCAGGCGTAGAGGGAGATCCAACAATCTACCTTACTATGTTCCACACTAATATTCCCACTCCCTGCCTACGATACACAGAGGACTCCTACACTGTCACAAAGTCTGCTACACCTGCAATCCTCCCTTGGTCTCAGGCGTAGAGGGAGATCCAACAATCTACCTTACTATGTTCCACACTAATACTCCCACTCCCTGCCTACGATACACAAAGGCCTCCTACACTGTCACAAAGTCTCCTACACCTCCAATCCTCCCTTGTTCCCAGGCATCGGAGGAGATCCAACAATCTACCTTACTATGTTCCACACTAATATTCCCACTCCCTGCCTACGATACACAGAGGACTCCTACACTGTCACAAAGTCTGCTACACCTGCAATCCTCCCTTGGTCTCAGGCGTAGAGGGAGATCCAACAATCTACCTTACTATGTTCCACACTAATATTCCCACTCCCTGCCTACGATACACAGAGGACTCCTACACTGTCACAAAGTCTCCTACACCTCCAATCCTCCCTTGTTCCCAGGCGTAGAGGGAGATCCAACAATCTACCTTACTATGTTCCACACTAATATTCCCACTCACTGCCTACGATACACAGAGGCCTCCTACACTGTCACAAAGTCTGCTACACCTGCAATCCTCCCTTGGTCTCAGGCGTAGAGGGAGATCCAACAATCTACCTTACTATGTTCCACACTAATATTCCCACTCACTGCCTACGATACACAGAGGCCTCCTACACTGTCACAAAGTCTGCTACACCTGCAATCCTCCCTTGGTCTCAGGCGTAGAGGGAGATCCAACAATCTACCTTACTATGTTCCACACTAATATTCCCACTCCCTGCCTACGATACACAGAGGACTCCTACACTGTCACAAAGTCTGCTACACCTGCAATCCTCCCTTGGTCTCAGGCGTAGAGGGAGATCCAACAATCTACCTTACTATGTTCCACACTAATATTCCCACTCCCTGCCTACGATACACAGAGGCCTCCTACACTGTCACAAAGTCTCCTACACCTCCAATCCTCCCTTGTTCCCAGGCATTGGAGGAGATCCAACAATCTACCTTACTATGTTCCACATTATTATTTCCACTCCCTGCCTACGATACACAGAGGACTCCTACACTGTCACAAAGTCTCCTACACCTCCAATCCTCCCTTGTTCCCAGGCGTAGAGGGAGATCCAACAATCTACCTTACTATGTTCCACACTAATATTCCCACTCACTGCCTACGATACACAGAGGCCTCCTACACTGTCACAAAGTCTGCTACACCTGCAATCCTCCCTTGGTCTCAGGCGTAGAGGGAGATCCAACAATCTACCTTACTATGTTCCACACTAATATTCCCACTCCCTGCCTACGATACACAGAGGACTCCTACACTGTCACAAAGTCTGCTACACCTGCAATCCTCCCTTGGTCTCAGGCGTAGAGGGAGATCCAACAATCTACCTTACTATGTTCCACACTAATATTCCCACTCCCTCCCTACGATACACAGAGGACTCCTACACTGTCACAAAGTCTGCTACACCTGCAATCCTCCCTTGGTCTCAGGCGTAGAGGGAGATCCAACAATCTACCTTACTATGTTCCACACTAATATTCCCACTCACTGCCTACGATACACAGAGGACTCCTACACTGTCACAAAGTCTGCTACACCTGCAATCCTCCCTTGGTCTCAGGCGTAGAGGGAGATCCAACAATCTACCTTACTATGTTCCACACTAATATTCCCACTCACTGCCTACGATACACAGAGGCCTCCTACACTGTCACAAAGTCTGCTACACCTGCAATCCTCCCTTGGTCTCAGGCGTAGAGGGAGATCCAACAATCTACCTTACTATGTTCCACACTAATATTCCCACTCACTGCCTACGATACACAGAGGCCTCCTACACTGTCACAAAGTCTGCTACACCTGCAATCCTCCCTTGGTCTCAGGCGTAGAGGGAGATCCAACAATCTACCTTACTATGTTCCACACTAATATTCCCACTCCCTGCCTACGATACACAGAGGCCTCCTACACTGTCACAAAGTCTGCTACACCTGCAATCCTCCCTTGGTCTCAGGCGTAGAGGGAGATCCAACAATCTACCTTACTATGTTCCACACTAATATTCCCACTCCCTGCCTACGATACACAGAGGACTCCTACACTGTCACAAAGTCTGCTACACCTGCAATCCTCCCTTGGTCTCAGGCGTAGAGGGAGATCCAACAATCTACCTTACTATGTTCCACACTAATATTCCCACTCCCTGCCTACGATACACAGAGGACTCCTACACTGTCACAAAGTCTGCTACACCTGCAATCCTCCCTTGGTCTCAGGCGTAAATAGAGATCCAACAATCTACCTTACTATGTTCCACACTAATATTCCCACTCCCTGCCTACGATACACAGAGGACTCCTACACTGTCACAAAGTCTCCTACACCACCAATCCTCCCTTGTTCCCAGGTGTAGAGGGAGATCCAACAATCTACCTTACTATGTTCCACACTAATATTCCCACTCCCTGCCTACGATACACAGAGGACTCCTACACTGTCACAAAGTCTGCTACACCTGCAATCCTCCCTTGGTCTCAGGCGTAAATAGAGATCCAACAATCTACCTTACTATGTTCCACACTAATATTCCCACTCCCTGCCTACGATACACAGAAGACTCCTACACTGTCAGAAAGTCTGCTACACCTGCAATCCTCCCTTGGTCTCAGGCGTAGAGGGAGATCCAACAATCTACCTTACTATGTTCCACACTAATATTCCCACTCCCTGCCTACGATACACAGAGGCCTCCTACACTGTCACAAAGTCTCCTACACCTCCAATCCTCCCTTGTTCCCAGGCATCGGAGGAGATCCAACAATCTACCTTACTATGTTCCACACTAATATTCCCACTCCCTGCCTACGATACACAGAGGACTCCTACACTGTCACAAAGTCTGCTACACCTGCAATCCTCCCTTGGTCTCAGGCGTAGAGGGAGATCCAACAATCTACCTTACTATGTTCCACACTAATATTCCCACTCCCTGCCTACGATACACAGAGGACTCCTACACTGTCACAAAGTCTCCTACACCTCCAATCCTCCCTTGTTCCCAGGCGTAGAGGGAGATCCAACAATCTACCTTACTATGTTCCACACTAATATTCCCACTCACTGCCTACGATACACAGAGGACTCCTACACTGTCACAAAGTCTGCTACACCTGCAATCCTCCCTTGGTCTTAGGCGTAGAGGGAGATCCAACAATCTACCTTACTATGTTCCACACTAATATTCCCACTCCCTGCCTACGATACACAGAGGCCTCCTACACTGTCACAAAGTCTCCTACACCTCCAATCCTCCCTTGTTCCCAGGCATCGGAGGAGATCCAACAATCTACCTTACTATGTTCCACACTAATATTCCCACTCCCTGCCTACGATACACAGAGGCCTCCTACACTGTCACAAAGTCTGCTACACCTGCAATCCTCCCTTGGTCTTAGGCGTAGAGGGAGATCCAACAATCTACCTTACTATGTTCCACACTAATACTCCCACTCCCTGCCTACGATACACAAAGGCCTCCTACACTGTCACAAAGTCTCCTACACCTCCAATCCTCCCTTGTTCCCAGGCATCGGAGGAGATCCAACAATCTACCTTACTATGTTCCACACTAATATTCCCACTCCCTGCCTACGATACACAGAGGACTCCTACACTGTCACAAAGTCTCCTACACCTCCAATCCTCCCTTGTTCCCAGGCGTAGAGGGAGATCCAACAATCTACCTTACTATGTTCCACACTAATATTCCCACTCACTGCCTACGATACACAGAGGCCTCCTACACTGTCACAAAGTCTGCTACACCTGCAATCCTCCCTTGGTCTCAGGCGTAGAGGGAGATCCAACAATCTACCTTACTATGTTCCACACTAATATTCCCACTCACTGCCTACGATACACAGAGGCCTCCTACACTGTCACAAAGTCTGCTACACCTGCAATCCTCCCTTGGTCTCAGGCGTAGAGGGAGATCCAACAATCTACCTTACTATGTTCCACACTAATATTCCCACTCCCTGCCTACGATACACAGAGGACTCCTACACTGTCACAAAGTCTGCTACACCTGCAATCCTCCCTTGGTCTCAGGCGTAGAGGGAGATCCAACAATCTACCTTACTATGTTCCACACTAATATTCCCACTCACTGCCTACGATACACAGAGGACTCCTACACTGTCACAAAGTCTGCTACACCTGCAATCCTCCCTTGGTCTCAGGCGTAGAGGGAGATCCAACAATCTACCTTACTATGTTCCACACTAATATTCCCACTCCCTGCCTACGATACACAGAGGACTCCTACACTGTCACAAAGTCTGCTACACCTGCAATCCTCCCTTGGTCTCAGGCGTAGAGGGAGATCCAACAATCTACCTTACTATGTTCCACACTAATATTCCCACTCCCTGCCTACGATACACAGAGGACTCCTACACTGTCACAAAGTCTGCTACACCTGCAATCCTCCCTTGGTCTCAGGCGTAGAGGGAGATCCAACAATCTACCTTACTATGTTCCACACTAATATTCCCACTCACTGCCTACGATACACAGAGGACTCCTACACTGTCACAAAGTCTGCTACACCTGCAATCCTCCCTTGGTCTCAGGCGTAGAGGGAGATCCAACAATCTACCTTACTATGTTCCACACTAATATTCCCACTCACTGCCTACGATACACAGAGGACTCCTACACTGTCACAAAGTCTGCTACACCTGCAATCCTCCCTTGGTCTCAGGCGTAGAGGGAGATCCAACAATCTACCTTACTATGTTCCACACTAATATTCCCACTCACTGCCTACGATACACAGAGGACTCCTACACTGTCACAAAGTCTGCTACACCTGCAATCCTCCCTTGGTCTCAGGCGTAGAGGGAGATCCAACAATCTACCTTACTATGTTCCACACTAATATTCCCACTCCCTGCCTACGATACACAGAGGACTCCTACACTGTCACAAAGTCTGCTACACCTGCAATCCTCCCTTGGTCTCAGGCGTAGAGGGAGATCCAACAATCTACCTTACTATGTTCCACACTAATATTCCCACTCCCTGCCTACGATACACAGAGGACTCCTACACTGTCACAAAGTCTGCTACACCTGCAATCCTCCCTTGGTCTCAGGCGTAGAGGGAGATCCAACAATCTACCTTACTATGTTCCACACTAATATTCCCACTCCCTGCCTACGATACACAGAGGACTCCTACACTGTCACAAAGTCTGCTACACCTGCAATCCTCCCTTGGTCTCAGGCGTAGAGGGAGATCCAACAATCTACCTTACTATGTTCCACACTAATATTCCCACTCACTGCCTACGATACACAGAGGACTCCTACACTGTCACAAAGTCTGCTACACCTGCAATCCTCCCTTGGTCTCAGGCGTAGAGGGAGATCCAACAATCTACCTTACTATGTTCCACACTAATATTCCCACTCCCTGCCTACGATACACAGAGGACTCCTACACTGTCACAAAGTCTGCTACACCTGCAATCCTCCCTTGGTCTCAGGCGTAGAGGGAGATCCAACAATCTACCTTACTATGTTCCACACTAATATTCCCACTCCCTGCCTACGATACACAGAGGACTCCTACACTGTCACAAAGTCTGCTACACCTGCAATCCTCCCTTGGTCTCAGGCGTAGAGGGAGATCCAACAATCTACCTTACTATGTTCCACACTAATATTCCCACTCCCTGCCTACGATACACAGAGGACTCCTACACTGTCACAAAGTCTGCTACACCTGCAATCCTCCCTTGGTCTCAGGCGTAGAGGGAGATCCAACAATCTACCTTACTATGTTCCACACTAATATTCCCACTCCCTGCCTACGATACACAGAGGACTCCTACACTGTCACAAAGTCTGCTACACCTGCAATCCTCCCTTGGTCTCAGGCGTAGAGGGAGATCCAACAATCTACCTTACTATGTTCCACACTAATATTCCCACTCCCTGCCTACGATACACAGAGGACTCCTACACTGTCACAAAGTCTGCTACACCTGCAATCCTCCCTTGGTCTCAGGCGTAGAGGGAGATCCAACAATCTACCTTACTATGTTCCACACTAATATTCCCACTCCCTGCCTACGATACACAGAGGACTCCTACACTGTCACAAAGTCTGCTACACCTGCAATCCTCCCTTGGTCTCAGGCGTAGAGGGAGATCCAACAATCTACCTTACTATGTTCCACACTAATATTCCCACTCCCTGCCTACGATACACAGAGGACTCCTACACTGTCACAAAGTCTGCTACACCTGCAATCCTCCCTTGTTCCCAGGTGTAGAGGGAGATCCAACAATCTACCTTACTATGTTCCACACTAATATTCCCACTCCCTGCCTACGATACACAGAGGACTCCTACACTGTCACAAAGTCTGCTACACCTGCAATCCTCCCTTGGTCTCAGGCGTAGAGGGAGATCCAACAATCTACCTTACTATGTTCCACACTAATATTCCCACTCCCTGCCTACGATACACAGAGGACTCCTACACTGTCACAAAGTCTGCTACACCTGCAATCCTCCCTTGTTCCCAGGCATCGGAGGAGATCCAACAATCTACCTTACTATGTTCCACACTAATATTCCCACTCCCTGCCTACGATACACAGAGGCCTCCTACACTGTCACAAAGTCTCCTACACCTCCAATCCTCCCTTGGTCTCAGGCGTAGAGGGAGATCCAACAATCTACCTTACTATGTTCCACACTAATATTCCCACTCCCTGCCTACGATACACAGAGGCCTCCTACACTGTCACAAAGTCTCCTACACCTGCAATCCTCCCTTGGTCTCAGGCGTAGAGGGAGATCCAACAATCTACCTTACTATGTTCCACACTAATATTCCCACTCCCTGCCTACGATACACAGAGGCCTCCTACACTGTCACAAAGTCTCCTACACCTCCAATCCTCCCTTGTTCCCAGGCATTGGAGGAGATCCAACAATCTACCTTACTATGTTCCACATTATTATTTCCACTCCCTGCCTACGATACACAAAGGCCTCCTACACTGTCACAAAGTCTCCTACACCTCCAATGTTTCCTGAGAACGCGTTATATCCCTTCCAAACAAACCGTTGTCTTATGGTTCGCATTTAAAAATTTCAACCTACTATAGAAACGTACATTTCTTTTACAACCCATTATGAATCAAACCATGCATTTATGTGTGATGGAGGCTTACTTTATATATTCAGGTGGTATGCATTCAAACAGACATCCGTCATTAAGGTCTCAATAATTTCTGTAATTGAATAAAAAAACTTTCCTTCCGTTTTTCCTTTCCTGCTGCACGTAACACACGGAAAGACAATTACGCTCTCACGTCACGCACTCACAAAGAACGCAAATCCAACCGAATATTACAGAAATGCACAACAGAGTGGCAACGAGTAGGTGCGACAAAAAATAAGATTTATCCATTGTAAGCTATGATGTACTTATTATTATAACGACGTCATATTTATGCATGTGAAGTATTCATTAAGAGTATCTATTAATAAAGATAACAGAGAACACAGTAAAAATACAAAGTAACCCATTATAAAAAGATATACAAGTATTCTTTTAGCTTAGCTTGTGAGGTTGTTAAAACAAATACAAGACATACACAAAATTCACAAATTAATCATTTATTAACTCAGACGCGTTTCAATGACAAAGTCATCATCAGCAGTGAGTGTTGCTACTACAAACTCTAACAACTTCTTTACTAGTTTAATCACTTTACTAGTTATAAAGTTAATCACTTTATACTTGAATCAGCAAAAAAAAAAAATTATTATTATTATTTTTTAATAATTACAATTAATATAAATATGTCATGCATGTCAGAATAACAATATTAAGTGCTTAATGGAAAGCAAATTTCCTTGCAATTTTACATTTTCCTTTCAATGTATGGTGTTAAACTATTATTTCTGTTTCTTACTATTAATATGCTTTTTTCGTCGCTTGCATTATGTTGTAGTTTCTTTTCGCTTTCCTTTCGCAATTTCCATTTGTGAAACAAGGTTCGATACCGTTAATCAATTTCGTTTGTTTATTTTATTATTTTCATTTCTTTTAATCTTAGAGCATTATTTAAGATATTGTGTGGTAACCATGGCAACAATTTAAGGTTGTGCAATGGAGGTTTCGGCAACAACCAGATGGGAGGAAAAGATAAACTCATCTTAGAGAAGTTGATTTGTAGCTATGGAAAAGGTAACTAAGTGCCAAAAGTGCTAGACTTTAAATATGAAGATGAGGGTTCGAATCCGACCTAGACCCCCCCCAAAGAATTTATAATTTAATTATTGAATAAATATTTGAAAAGCCGTATTAAAATCTATTGTCATCTACTATAGGTTAAAACAAATGTATTTGAACTTGATTGCACGAAGAAAACCCAATTTTATTAACGACTGAAATTTTGAAAAGATATATATATATATATATATATATATATATATATATATATATATATATATATATATATATTTATATATAATACGTTTTCTTGTTTAACAATTTAAAATAACATAGGTTATTCAAATACAAGAATTTTTAATAATTTATATCCAAAGCTTTTCGTTGGTAAACAGTACGTACATCATCAGGAATGAAAAAAAAAAAAAAAAAAATATATATATATATATATATATATATATATATATATATATATCATCAGGAGAGTGTGAGCTAACAGAAGGAATTCAATAAAACGTTTTCGTAGTTAAGAGGTTCTCATAGTGGATGTTATGGTGGGGAGATCATAGAATCAATTGCGCATGGTGACGTACCTAGAGGAGACTGTTCAGACACATACTATGTTATGGTGGGGAGATCATAGAATCAATTGCGCATGGTGACGTACCTAAAGGAGACTGTACAGACACATACTATGTTATGGTGGGGAGATCATAGAATCAATTGCGCATGGTGACGTACCTAGAGGAGACTGTACAGACACATACTATGTTATGGTGGGGAGATCATAGAATCAATTGCGCATGGTGACGTAAGTAAAGGAGACTGTACAGACACATACTATGTTATGGTGGGGAGATCATAGAATCAATTGCACATGGTGACGTACCTAGAGGAGACTGTACAGACACATACTATGTTATGGTGGGGAGATCATAGAACCAATGCGCATGGTGACGTACCTAGAGGAGACTGTACAGACACATACTATGTTATGGTGGGGAGATCATAGAACCAATGCGCATGGTGACGTACCTAGAGGAGACTGTACAGACACATACTATGTTATGGTGGGGAGATCATAGAATCAATTGCGCATGGTGACGTACCTAGAGGAGACTGTACAGACACATACTACGTTATGGTGGGGAGATCATAGAACCAATGCGCATGGTGACGTACCTAGAGGAGACTGTACAGACACATACTATGTTATGGTTAGGAGATCATAGAATTAATGCGCATGGTGACGTACCTAAAGGAGACTGTACAGACACATACTATGTTATGGTGGGGAGATCATAGAACCAATGCGCATGGTGACGTACCTAGAGGAGACTGTACAGACACATACTACGTTATGGTGGGGAGATCATAGAACCAATGCGCATGGTGACGTACCTAGAGGAGACTGTACAGACACATACTATGTTATGGTGGGGAGATCATAGAATCAATTGCGCATGGTGACGTACCTAAAGGAGACTGTACAGACACATACTATGTTATGGTGGGGAGATCATAGAATCAATTGCGCATGGTGACGTACCTAAAGGAGACTGTACAGACACATACTATGTTATGGTGGGGAGATCATAATAGAACCCATGCGCATGGTGACGTACCTAGAGGAGACTGTACAGACACATACTATGTTATGGTGGGGAGATCATAGAATAAATGCGCATGGTGACGTACCTAGAGGAGTCTGTACAGACACATACTATGTTATGGTGAGGAGATCATAGAATCAATGCGCATGGTGACGTACCTAGAGGAGACTGTACAGACACATACTATGTTATCTTGAGGAGATCATAGAACCAATGCGCATGGTGACGTACCTAGAGGAGACTGTACAGACACATACTATGTTATGGTGAGGAGATCATAAAATCAATGCGCATGGTGACGTACCTAGAGGAGACTGTACAGACACATACTATGTTATGGTGAGGAGATCATAGAATCAATGCGCATGGTGACGTACCTAGAGGAGACTGTACAGACACATACTATGTTATGGTGAGGAGATCATAGAATTAATGCGCATGGTGACGTACCTAGAGGAGACTGTACAGACACATACTATGTTATGGTGAGGAGATCATAGAACCAATGCGCATGGTGACGTACCTAGAGGAGACTGTACAGACACATACTATGTTATGGTGGGGAGATCATAGAACCAATGCGCATGGTGACGTACCTAGAGGAGACTGTACAGACACATACTATGTTATGGTGGGGAGATCATAGAACCAATGCGCATGGTGACGTACCTAGAGGAGACTGTACAGACACGTACTATGTTATGGTGGGGAGATCATAGAATCAATGCGCATGGTGATGTACCTAGAGGAGACTGTACAGACACATACTATGTTATGGTGGGGAGATCATAGAATCCATGCGCATGGTGACGTACCTAGAGGAGACTGTACAGACACATACTATGTTATGGTGGGGAGATCATAGAATCAATGCGCATGGTGACGTACCTAGAGGAGACTGTACAGACACATACTATGTTATGGTGGGCAGATCATAGAATCAATTGCGCACGGTGACGTACCTAGAGGAGACTGTACAGACACATACTATGTTATGGTGGGGAGATCATAGAACCAATGCGCATGGTGACGTACCTAGAGGAGACTGTACAGACACATACTATGTTATGGTGGGGAGATCATAGAACCAATGCGCATGGTGACGTACCTAGAGGAGACTGTACAGACACATACTATGTTATGGTGGGGAGATCATAGAACCAATGCGCATGGTGACGTACCTAGAGGAGACTGTACAGACACATACTATGTTATGGTGGGGAGATCATAGAACCAATGCGCATGGTGACGTACCTAGAGGAGACTGTACAGACACATACTATGTTATGGTGGGGAGATCATAGAACCAATGCGCATGGTGACGTACCTAGAGGAGACTGTACAGACACATACTATGTTATGGTGGGGAGATCATAGAACCAATGCGCATGGTGACGTACCTAGAGGAGACTGTACAGACACATACTATGTTATGGTGGGGAGATCTTAGAACCAATGCGCATGGTGACGTACCTAGAGGAGACTGTACAGACACATACTATGTTATGGTGGGGAGATCATAATAGAACCCATGCGCATGGTGACGTACCTAGAGGAGACTGTACAGACACATACTATGTTATGGTGGGGAGATCATAGAACCAATGCGCATGGTGACGTACCTAGAGGAGACCGTACAGACACATACTATGTTATGGTGGGGAGATCATAGAACCAATGCGCATGGTGACGTACCTAGAGGAGACTGTACAGACACATACTATGTTATGGTGGGGAGATCATAATAGAACCCATGCGCATGGTGACGTACCTAGAGGAGACTGTACAGACACATACTATGTTATGGTGGGGAGATCGTAGAGCCAATGCGCATGGTGACGTACCTAGAGGAGACCGTACAGACACATACTATGTTATGGTGGGGAGATCATAGAACCAATGCGCATGGTGACGTACCTAGAGGAGACTGTACAGACACATACTATGTTATGGTGGGGAGATCTTAGAACCAATGCGCATGGTGACGTACCTAGAGGAGACTGTACAGACACATACTATGTTATGGTGGGGAGATCTTAGAACCAATGCGCATGGTGACGTACCTAGAGGAGACTGTACAGACACATACTATGTTATGGTGGGGAGATCATAATAGAACCCATGCGCATGGTGACGTACCTAGAGGAGACTGTACAGACACATACTATGTTATGGTGGGGAGATCATAGAACCAATGCGCATGGTGACGTACCTAGAGGAGACCGTACAGACACATACTATGTTATGGTGGGGAGATCATAGAACCAATGCGCATGGTGACGTACCTAGAGGAGACTGTACAGACACATACTATGTTATGGTGGGGAGATCATAATAGAACCCATGCGCATGGTGACGTACCTAGAGGAGACTGTACAGACACATACTATGTTATGGTGGGGAGATCGTAGAGCCAATGCGCATGGTGACGTACCTAGAGGAGACCGTACAGACACATACTATGTTATGGTGGGGAGATCATAGAACCAATGCGCATGGTGACGTACCTAGAGGAGACTGTACAGACACATACTATGTTATGGTGGGGAGATCATAGAACCAATGCGCATGGTGACGTACCTAGAGGAGACTGTACAGACACATACTATGTTATGGTGGGGAGATCATAGAACCAATGCGCATGGTGACGTACCTAGAGGAGACTGTACAGACACATACTATGTTATGGTGGGGAGATCATAGAACCAATGCGCATGGTGACGTACCTAGAGGAGACTGTACAGACACATACTATGTTATGGTGGGGAGATCATAGAACCAATGCGCATGGTGACGTACCTAGAGGAGACTGTACAGACACATACTATGTTATGGTGGGGAGATCATAGAACCAATGCGCATGGTGACGTACCTAGAGGAGACTGTACAGACACATACTATGTTATGGTGGGGAGATCATAGAACCAATGCGCATGGTGACGTACCTAGAGGAGACCGTACAGACACATACTATGTTATGGTGGGGAGATCATAGAACCAATGCGCATGGTGACGTACCTAGAGGAGACTGTACAGACACATACTATGTTATGGTGGGGAGATCATAGAACCAATGCGCATGGTGACGTACCTAGAGGAGACTGTACAGACACATACTATGTTATGGTGGGGAGATCATAGAACCAATGCGCATGGTGACGTACCTAGAGGAGACTGTACAGACACATACTATGTTATGGTGGGGAGATCATAGAACCAATGCGCATGGTGACGTACCTAGAGGAGACCGTACAGACACATACTATGTTATGGTGGGGAGATCATAGAACCAATGCGCATGGTGACGTACCTAGAGGAGACTGTACAGACACATACTATGTTATGGTGGGGAGATCATAGAACCAATGCGCATGGTGACGTACCTAGAGGAGACTGTACAGACACATACTATGTTATGGTGGGGAGATCATAGAACCAATGCGCATGGTGACGTACCTAGAGGAGACTGTACAGACACATACTATGTTATGGTGGGGAGATCATAGAACCAATGCGCATGGTGACGTACCTAGAGGAGACTGTACAGACACATACTATGTTATGGTGGGGAGATCATAGAACCAATGCGCATGGTGACGTACCTAGAGGAGACCGTACAGACACATACTATGTTATGGTGGGGAGATCATAGAACCAATGCGCATGGTGACGTACCTAGAGGAGACTGTACAGACACATACTATGTTATGGTGGGGAGATCATAATAGAACCCATGCGCATGGTGACGTACCTAGAGGAGACTGTACAGACACATACTATGTTATGGTGGGGAGATCATAGAACCAATGCGCATGGTGACGTACCTAGAGGAGACTGTACAGACACATACTATGTTATGGTGGGGAGATCATAGAACCAATGCGCATGGTGACGTACCTAGAGGAGACTGTACAGACACATACTATGTTATGGTGGGGAGATCATAGAACCAATGCGCATGGTGACGTACCTAGAGGAGACCGTACAGACACATACTATGTTATGGTGGGGAGATCATAGAACCAATGCGCATGGTGACGTACCTAGAGGAGACTGTACAGACACATACTATGTTATGGTGGGGAGATCATAGAACCAATGCGCATGGTGACGTACCTAGAGGAGACTGTACAGACACATACTATGTTATGGTGGGGAGATCATAGAACCAATGCGCATGGTGACGTACCTAGAGGAGACTGTACAGACACATACTATGTTATGGTGGGGAGATCATAGAACCAATGCGCATGGTGACGTACCTAGAGGAGACTGTACAGACACATACTATGTTATGGTGGGGAGATCATAGAACCAATGCGCATGGTGACGTACCTAGAGGAGACCGTACAGACACATACTATGTTATGGTGGGGAGATCATAGAACCAATGCGCATGGTGACGTACCTAGAGGAGACTGTACAGACACATACTATGTTATGGTGGGGAGATCATAATAGAACCCATGCGCATGGTGACGTACCTAGAGGAGACTGTACAGACACATACTATGTTATGGTGGGGAGATCATAGAACCAATGCGCATGGTGACGTACCTAGAGGAGACTGTACAGACACATACTATGTTATGGTGGGGAGATCATAGAACCAATGCGCATGGTGACGTACCTAGAGGAGACTGTACAGACACATACTATGTTATGGTGGGGAGATCATAGAACCAATGCGCATGGTGACGTACCTAGAGGAGACCGTACAGACACATACTATGTTATGGTGGGGAGATCATAGAACCAATGCGCATGGTGACGTACCTAGAGGAGACTGTACAGACACATACTATGTTATGGTGGGGAGATCATAATAGAACCCATGCGCATGGTGACGTACCTAGAGGAGACTGTACAGACACATACTATGTTATGGTGGGGAGATCATAGAACCAATGCGCATGGTGACGTACCTAGAGGAGACCGTACAGACACATACTATGTTATGGTGGGGAGATCATAGAACCAATGCGCATGGTGACGTACCTAGAGGAGACTGTACAGACACATACTATGTTATGGTGGGGAGATCATAATAGAACCCATGCGCATGGTGACGTACCTAGAGGAGACTGTACAGACACATACTATGTTATGGTGGGGAGATCGTAGAGCCAATGCGCATGGTGACGTACCTAGAGGAGACCGTACAGACACATACTATGTTATGGTGGGGAGATCATAGAACCAATGCGCATGGTGACGTACCTAGAGGAGACCGTACAGACACATACTATGTTATGGTGGGGAGATCATAGAACCAATGCGCATGGTGACGTACCTAGAGGAGACTGTACAGACACATACTATGTTATGGTGGGGAGATCATAGAACCAATGCGCATGGTGACGTACCTAGAGGAGACTGTACAGACACATACTATGTTATGGTGGGGAGATCATAGAACCAATGCGCATGGTGACGTACCTAGAGGAGACTGTACAGACACATACTATGTTATGGTGGGGAGATCATAGAACCAATGCGCATGGTGACGTACCTAGAGGAGACTGTACAGACACATACTATGTTATGGTGGGGAGATCATAGAACCAATGCGCATGGTGACGTACCTAGAGGAGACTGTACAGACACATACTATGTTATGGTGGGGAGATCATAGAACCAATGCGCATGGTGACGTACCTAGAGGAGACTGTACAGACACATACTATGTTATGGTGGGGAGATCATAGAACCAATGCGCATGGTGACGTACCTAGAGGAGACTGTACAGACACATACTATGTTATGGTGGGGAGATCATAGAACCAATGCGCATGGTGACGTACCTAGAGGAGACTGTACAGACACATACTACTTTTAATGGAATCAATCACTATTATAATCAAGATTAGTGACAGTTAAAGTGAACAACATATAATAAGTCCGTAGTTCAGAGAAAATTTTAAAAATGTACATGTGTACATTTATTAAAAATCGCGACTATTTTCGGATCCCTTTAATTTGTTTTCATAAAGCACTAGCCATAGACTGCATTCACAATACTGTTGCTTTTGCTGCTAGATTATTACAGGCAAGGGGTTAGCTTTTATCCAATTTATAGCGGATGCCGCTCAAGTATAACTGATTAGACAGGCTTTGCGCCAAGCTCTGTAATTACTATGATTTTTCCGCTAGTCGATACGATGATGGAAACAGCGCTCCAGACGGAATCTAATGCAATCTCATTACGGTAGTAGCGAAATGTCTGAAGCACGTCTTACAAATTAAGTTAGGACTAATGCGGAAAGAAATATGCGAAGGAAAACCGAGGCTCTGTACGTGTTTATTCAAAAACGGTTTTGGGTTGAAATAACACTCAATACAAAAAAACAAAAAGTACACAAATGCCAAATACATGTGTGTGTGTGTGTGTGTGTGTGTGTGTGTGTGTGTTGTTGTGTGTGCGCGTTGTTGTTGTTGTTGTTGTTGTGTTTGTGTGTGTGTGTGTGTGTGTGTGTGTGTGTGTGTGTGTGTTGTGTGTGTGTGTGTTGTGTGTGTGTGTGTGTGTGTTTGTGTTGTGTGTGTGTGTGTGTGTGTGTGTGTGTGTGTGTGTGTGTGTGTGTGTGTGTGTGTGTGTGTGTGTCTGTGTGTGTCTGTGTTGTGTGTGTGTGTGTGTGTGTCTGTCTGTGTATGAGTGTGTTGTGTGTTTGTGTTGTGTGTGTATGTGTTGTGTGTGTGTGTGTGTGTGTGTGTGTGTGTGTGTGTGTGTGTGTGTGTGTGTGTGTGTGTGTGTGTGTGTGTGTGTGTATCCGTCCAATTTCATTCCTACTAAATAAAGATGATTTTCTGTAAATACTATTTTATTTTCCTATTTATAGGTATTCTCTGGTTAATCCGGAATTTCGGTTTGCCGGAACGGCTCCAGTCCCAGTTAGTCTGAATTATCGAGGTTCTACTGTAAATTCAAATAATTTCGCAAAGAAACAACATTTTCAAGAGATATTCCGCCCCTATTTTAACACCCTTGCTGTGCTCTCCGTCCTAAAACGCCCTCCATACATCGATTGACGCAAACAAACATGTATCTAGGCCTGATAACCGTAATTCCCGGATGGAAATTAGCAGCGACTAAGTAAAACGATACTCGCGCGCCAGTAGACTGACGGACGAACACGGAACTTGTGCACGACATAAGCAATAAACTATCCGTTACTAGAATGCGGCTGGAAAGTTAGAAGAGATGTGGTCGATCTAATTGAGTAGGGCAGGCGGCTCTAGTTGATCCGGTTATTGAGGCAACTTGCACGCGATGCGCGCTCTGCTGTACGTGAATCTCAGATGAAGTAAAAGCAGTGGAAAAGTTACAGCCAGGCTCGCGCGTGTGCCACAAGCAAATATTGCAGCGACAGAAAACGTTCTCACTTTAGGGACATTCGGCCCTAAGATGGACGGTAAAGGAAGGGTAGTGGACGGGACACGCGAAGAAAGAAAAGTCTTTTCGCGTTCCACACGTTGTTAGAGTAACGTAAACGGAAATGTAACAACCAACCACACATGCAAAGGTGAGAGATATTATTACGATGCTTTATATTCGAATTGGATCCAGTTTGCGTACTACACGTATAAACAGAGAGAGTTCTTGTCAACTCGGCACGAAGTCAAGGGGTTAATAAAACACATTCTACCCTATATATAAAAATAATGGAATGTACACTAGCCGGAAGGTTCGACGTCTGTGGCCCAATCAACTTCGCAGCGCGTTACCATGGTAACATTATACAAATCATATGTGAGACAGCCAATGCAAAATTATATTAAATTACAAGTCGGGATATTAACTCTGCTTTTAAAAAAGACTTAACATATTGCAAACCTTACCTCACCAAGAATAAACTATTTTTTTCTGAATTCATAAGAGCCTCACCTGAAACAGAAATAAAATCTTAGTTCCACAAAGTGTTACTGGAAATAGCATTAAGAGTAATAAACAAATTGTAACAAAAACATAAAAACACTTAAATTGGTCTAGTATCACTATTATTACATTACCAAATAATATTTGCTGCTATTATTTATTGTGTAATAATTAATTATTTGTGGTACAATGTATAAGCATTTGGAGAAATTGCCTTGTACTCGCAAACTACTAAGACTTTTTTTTAGAATAACTCATGTATAAGATAATTTTTTTATAAGACGAGACAATACTTTTGAGGAAATCGCAATGGCCTATTGTTTAAAGTTAAAATTACCAAAAAACTGGACAAATTTTGAATTTAGTCGTCACACAAGAAGAGTAAAGAGCGAATCTTCTAAACTAACACAAAATATAGCAGAGTGTATGCGCCAGTTAAAGGTATGTTCGGAGCCAGACGGATTGGATGTGACCTGAGCCCTGGCATTAGCTCAAGATAATCAGTCGGCCAGAGCGGGGAGACGGATGGAAATACAAGAGGTGGCATGTATTGTTCAGTCTTGCTTGCATTTTACCGACGTTCTTCGCAAGTTGGATGGCAATTGACGAGGAAATTTAAAGTAAAGTGGATCGTTGGACGGATTCTATCCACTTCTGTACATGACGAAAAGATCATTACGCATCCTAAGGTCAGAGTGAGGATTCTTTGAGGTGTACACGAATTGAATTTTAAGTAAAATTTAAGACGTTGAGATTGTTTCGAAATGGAACAAGTGAAAATTGACACTTGAAAATGTTTCAAAATAAAATTGTAACTGAAAATATATTTTATGAGTCTGCTAATGCATGTGAAATTACACTCTCTTTCTTTGCCATTGTAGCTGTAATTATTGTACTGTATAATACATGAATGGTTGCCTTGGTCATGTGTTAACCTCATAATATATTTCACCGATCTTGATAACAGCTACAGTAGTAAGTAGCGGCTGAAGTGGACTTTATTCTTCTATTTCTTCTAATAGAAAATCAAAAACACATTTTAATTATGTTTGATTTATTTTTTCAATTTCTTCTATTACTTCACACTCTTCATATATATATATATATATATATATATATATATATATATATATATATATATATATATTCTTCTATTACTTCACATTCTTCATATATATATATATATATATATATATATATATATATATATAGAATATTAAATGTGTTTTCCTGTTTTATATATATATATATATATATATATATATATATATATATATATATATATATAACAACTAAGGTTATTCAAATACAAGAATTATTTTATATTCAAAGCTTTTTGTTTGGTAAACAGTATGAATATTATCAGGAATGAATAATGCAAGATATAAAACATATCTTTTATTTTATTATTTTTTAAATAGGCAATGAAATAAAATTTATCACCAAATTATTTAAAAGTACAAATATCATAATTGCATACAAAACTAATAAAAAATTAATAAACATAATGAATAACAATAATAAAACAAATAATATGCGTGTTTATAAATTAAATGTGAAGGCTGTAATAAAACTTATATAGATCAAACCAAGAAAAAATTAAAAGAAAGATATAAAGAACATTGGAATGCTTATAAAAATCCAGAAATATATAAAGAAAATTTGGCAAATCATTGTATTAATAATAAGCACCAATTTCCAAATATTGAAAATATGAAACTTATAAAAGATATTAATAAAATATTAAGAATGAATATATATGAAACATTCGAAATATATATATATATATATATATATATATATATATATATAGAATATTAAATGTGTTTTCCTGTTATATATATATATATATATATATATATATATATATATATATATATATATATATATATATATATATATATAAAACAACTAAGGTTATTCAAATACAAGAATTATTTTATATTCAAAGCTTTTTGTTTGGTAAACAGTATGAATATTATCAGGAATGAATAATGCAAGATATAAAACATATCTTTTATTTTATTATTTTTTAAATAGGCAATGAAATAAAATTTATCACCAAATTATTTAAAAGTACAAATATCATAATTGCATACAAAACTAATAAAAAATTAATAAACATAATGAATAACAATAATAAAACAAATAATATGCGTGTTTATAAATTAAATGTGAAGGCTGTAATAAAACTTATATAGATCAAACCAAGAAAAAATTTAAAGAAAGATATAAAGAGCATTGGAATGCTTATAAAAATCCAGAAATATATAAAGAAAATTTGGCAAATCATTGTATTAATAATAAGCACCAATTTCCAAATATTGAAAATATGAAACTTATAAAAGATATTAATAAAATATTAAGAATGAATATATATGAAACATTCGAAATATATATATATATATATATATATATATATATATATATATATATATATATATATATATATATATATATAAATGCAGTAATAACAGCAAATTAATAGTAGCACAAATACAAATACATTCTAAATTTGATACTATATTCAATGTCTATAATGTTACAACAAAATAAAATTGGCAATTTGTATAAATTTAGCAACAGTTCTATTTCTAATTAAACATATGTTTTATGCCTTGCATTATTGTATTATTCATTCCTGATGATGTTGGTACTGTATATCAACGAAAACCTTGGAATATACATTAATAAATAATTCTTGTATCTGAATAGCCTTAGTTGTTTTTTATTACTATACAAGAAAACCTATATATATATATATATATATATATATATATATATATATATATATATATATATATATATCCTGTTCAAATTTCCAGTCGTTAACAAAAATACTTTTTATTCAATCACTAACTCATACACTTTTTTTTAACTTGGAGTGGATGGCATGATATTAATACGATTCTTTCAGATATTCATTTATTAATTTAATTAAATTAATTAATTATAGTTTTATATTACAGTAAGACTTTGCACAAAAGGGGGCAAGGAATGTAATATTGTTACGTCGTCCTATTTGGCTTAAAATAAGTGTTAACGTATGATTTCATGAAACAGCTGATTTTACGTTATGTGGTAGAAGAGCTGTTTTAACGCAATGATGTTACTTTATTTATATTAATTGTAATTATTTAATAAAAAGTAACTAAAACAAAATTTTTCTTTTTTAGCCCAAATGAGAACTGACTTTAAATTGTTTTTGTTGATATTACTTCTTTGTTTCAATGCGCAGTAGAACAGGGTAAAATAATTTATCAGATACCCTAAAACTGCCGTCTGCTACCTAACTGAGTTAGATCGGAAACGGTTGGAAGAGGTTAAGCTATAAACCAAACGCATATTAATTAGAAGCTTGTCAAAAAAAAAACACTAATATTCATTATTTATTTATTTTTATTACAATTTAGTGTCTTCTTATAATGTAAGTACATAAAACTCATGAATCTCTCTGGGAACTCACGGACCCACTGTAGGAGAACTATACAATGTAGAAGAAAACTAAATGCTGTCATAAATGGCGGGTGGGGGTCTTAATTTCCAGTGAATCCCGAACCATGTAAACATCACTGGCAATGAAAAGGCTGATCAACTAGCCAAGCAGGGTACAAGCCCGAGCATCTGAGTTCACTACATTCCTCCAGATCCCTAATAAAGACGTCCACCAAAAAATGGAATCACGGTCGACTGAGGTAGCTCTCAGCAGGAAAACGGTGGGAAAGTCTTGTGACGGGTAGACCAATTGACCAAATCTTGCCCCGATCTGTTAGCGTTGCAGCTTTCAGACTGAGGACAGGTCATGATTACCTTGCTGCGCACTTCCACCGTATTCATGTGCTACCGACCCCGGAGTGTCTGCTGCGTGGTTGTGAACTTATGGATGCCGAACACCTTAATGATTGCACAGCCCTGGACCGGGCCCAGGATTACTGCAGTCCCATCTCTACAGGTCAGCAGTAAGTAAATAAAACTTGGTTACACGTGTAAAGATTTGTTTAATAGTCAAATAAAAGTATTATTATTTTTTGAACAAATTAACTATTTATTGAAAAACTAAAATTTTCCTGTAAACAGGAAAATGCGCTTCATTGAACGCCCGATAAAAACACTTTTCTTGGTTAAAAGAATTTTTTGTATCCATCGAAACCTAGACACTTCCAACACTTTGGTGGCCTTGACTTTCCCAATTTATAAATGTTCCATCTTCAACACGATATAAAACTAATACATCTCTCGAGCACAGTAGACCAATTTTATCTAACTACAATATAAACATCTTTTTATGTACCTACGATTGCCTGTTGTACATTTCTATCACGTGGCAATCATCTTCAGATGTACATTTCTATTACGTGGCAATCATCTTCAGATGTACATTTGTATTACGTGGCAATCATCTTCAGATGTACATTTCTATTACGTGGCAATCATCTTCAGATGTACTTTTCTATTACGTGGCAATCATCTTCAGATGTACATTTCTATTACGTGGCAATCATCTTCAGATGTACATTTCTATTACGTGGCAATCATCTTTAGATGTACATTTCTATTACGTGGCAATCATCTTCAGATGTACATTTCTATTACGTGGCAATCATCTTCAGATGTACATTTCTATTATGTGGCAATCATCTTCAGATGTACATTTCTATTACCAGGTTTTTATATTGTGATTAGTAGGTTTTTCATTGATTTAGATACAATAAGAAACTGTTATACGCTTTTTTAAAATTTTACTCGATATTTTTAACTTAAAAATGAATACGCATCTGTTCTAAAACTAAATTTAGCAAAAAATACAATTTGCACACAAATAAAATTACTGAAATGTCGAATTTCGCTCCATTACACGGTTCTCGTACAACAGGTGGGATTTTCCAAACGCTTGGCGTGGAGTTTTCTCTCGCGAGACCGTCTCTAGCGCACGAAAACAAGCCCAGCTCGTCCGCAGCACAGTAACGTGTTATTAACCGACAGTCGAATCAACAATTTCAATCTATCGAGACCAGTTGATACACACTTTAACGGGAGTTTGACCTTAGTCCGTGCAACTGCCAATTATTCATGCAAACTGAACGTTTGTTTTGGTAGACTGTTTAATTAATCACCGAACTGAATGATATTTTTGTTATATTTGAAGCTACATTAAAGCACCAGACAATATTAGCATGTACCGAATATGAAGATATTTTGGTAGCTAAACTACATCCGAATTAGTTTCACTCCGAAACTGATACGAGTTCAATAAATGAACACGCTCAGAAAAACCTAAAATTTTTTCCTGAATTAATAAAATTTTGAATTTAAATAATCCTAACCATGTGCTATACTTTAAGCAACTCTCAAAATTTATTCAGGATTTTGCAAAAAATTAAAGTTTATTTTTGTGTAATCTTTTTATCAACTTTAAAAAAAAACATATCGAAAATGTCGTTCAGAGAATTTTTTTACAATTAGTAATGAGTTTGAATTTGAAACAGGAAATTAAAAATTATAGCGAAGTTGAGCAAAGTCCCGCAAACAATTAAGGGAATTTATTCAGAGAATAACAAATTTTCCCCCGTCTTCAAATCTTCATCCTTTTCAGAAATGTTTAAGTAAAATTATTTATTTTCTACTACAACATAAATAGCCATAGAGAAACATATGCACAAAAGTTAAGACTTTTGCGAAAAATTGCATTTCGTGTTTTTAAAATTTACAGTTTTTTTCAATTCTTTCTATTACTTTACACTCTCCTTAAATATATCTTGTTCAAATTTTCAACTGTTAATAACATTCTTTTTATTCATCCACTCAAGTTCAAATACATTTTTTAAGCTTGTAGTGGATGACACTTGTTAATATAGTTTTTTCGAATGTTAATTATTGAAATTTAAAATGAATTAATTTTAGTTTTATAAAGCAGAAAACTTTTCACAAAAGGGGCAAAGTATGTAATATAGTTATTTCGTCCCATTAAACATGAAACAAGTAATGACATATGTTTTAATAATGCAGCTGATTTTATGTTATAGGTTATGTAATAGAACAACTGTTTTAAGCACATAGGTTATGTTACTTTGTTTATATTAATTGTAACTATTTAATAAAAAGTAAATAAAATAAAATTTTTCTTTGTTGACCTAAGTAGGAAGTGACTTTAAAATATTTTTATTTTATATTGCTTGTTGTCAATGAAGTTAAGGCTCCATATATTCTCAACGTACAGTAATTATATTTAAACAAGTTGTATAATTTCGGCGACCGCCCACATTGTATTTCCCACAACACCGGCGTTTAGCAAAGCCAATCAGAACCGAGCTCTTCCCTTTTAAAGGTAACCTGCTTTCGCAGATGGAACTGGTTTAACTAAAACAATAATATTGACAAGAGAGGATTATTGAAAGAGTAGCACGATATGGGTTTACGGTAATGGCTTCACGTTACAAACGGTACAGAAACTTTGCCGCTTTTCAATTGGCAGCGAACATTTCTTTAAATGTAAAAATGTAATTGTATCTTATGAATTCTTTGATCGGTTTTAAGGGTTTCGGAACGTGTGTCATCAAAAAATTACTCCCTGGAAAAGACAATCAACACATAAAGATTAACTACTCATAGCACAAAAACCAACACATGGACAAGGACTATGTTCACTACTAGACACATATCGACCGCTCAACGCTTCCTAATTGCAATGCCGAGCAAGGAATACACACGACGACTAATGTTAGCTTAGTATAATATGTGGAAGATATTATTGCGTCTTGTAAATGCACAAGGAAACAGGAACTTCCTCCAATAATGTAATGCGCTTTCCGAGGACGGTAAATAACTCTTCCAAAGCACGGCTTGCATAGCAAGCGTCTATCCTGACTCTTCCAAAGTACGGCTTGCATAGCTAGCGTCATTCCTGACTCTTCCAAAGCACGGCTTGCATTGCAAGCGTCTATCCTGACTCTTCCAAAGTACGGCTTGCATAGCTAGCGTCTATCCTGACTCTTCCAAAGCATGACTTGCATAGCAAGCGTCTATCCTGACTCTTCCAAAGCACGGCATGCGTAGAAAGCTTCTATCCTGACTCTGCCAAAGCACGGCTTACATAGCAGCTTCTATCCTGACTCTTCCAAAGCACGACTTGCATAGCAAGCGTCTATCCTGACTCTTTAAAAGCACGGCATGCATAGCAAGCGTCTATCCTGACTCTTCCAAAGCACGGCTTGCATAGCTAGCGTCTATCCTGACTCTTCCAAAGCATGACTTGCATAGCAAGCGTCTATCCTGACTCTTTAAAAGCACGGCTTGCATAGCAAGCGTCTATCCTGACTCTTCTAAAGCACGGCATGCGTAGAAAGCTTCTACCCTGACTCTGCCAAAGCACGGCTTACATAGCAGCCTCTATCCTGACTCTTCCAAAGCATGACTTGCATAGCAAGCGTCTATCCTGACTCTTCCAAAGCACGGCATGCATAGAAAGCTTCTATCCTGACTCTTCCAAAGCACGGCATGCATAGCAAGCGTCTATTCTGACTCTTCCAAAGCACGGCATGCATAGCAAGCTTCTATCCTGACTCTTCCAAAGCACGGCTTACATAGCAGCCTCTATTCTGACTCTTCCAAAGCATGGCTTGCATAGCAAGCTTCTATCCTGACTCTGCCAAAGCACGGCTTACATAGCAGCCTCTATTCTGACTCTTCCAAAGCATGGCTTGCATAGCCCTCCTCTATCCTGACTCTGCCAAAATACGGTTTGCGTAGCCAGCCTCTAAAATGACTCTTCCAAAACTCGGCTTGCATAAACCGCTACTATTTTGACTCTTTAAAATTTTAAATCGGGACAAAAAGAAGTCGACGAGTATATAGGTTGAAACAGTTAAAAAGGCTTAAAGGGTAATCCCGCCTACATAACCTTGTTCACAGTACGCATAAATTTAGTTCACAAAGACTTTTGAAAAAATATAAGTAAATTAAAATAATAAGAGGAAGTGGCTACCGCGTCACATTCTCTGTATATAGTATTACTTAGCCTCGCACTCATTCTCCAAAATCTTTATGAAGTACCTATAAAATTACAATTTTCGAAAACGTAACAATTTTTAAATCTAAAATAATAAGTTAGAAAATGCGTATTTACTACACCCTAATCTTAAAATCCCCCATTTAAAGTGGCGCATCCGAAAAGCTAACTCTGCTAATGCAAAAATTAAAATTTCTTTAGTACCAGCTGTTCGTACATCTAGACCATTTTGGTCTTTGCTTTCCTTTTTTTCACTACTGGAACCCCCTGTCTCTCTCTTCCCCTCTTCTTGTCACTCCATTCCTCTCCCCCTCTCTCACACGCTTATACAAACACGCGCGAGTACACACCTCAATAAATAAGGAAATTCAGCAGACTGAAACAATGAAAGTAAGCGACATTCAAGTGAAGAACAAAAGTCGTGTTGGTGCTCATGAAAGTAAGAAAATTTCGGGCGTTGACATCTTCCCTTATAAAACACAGCGACACGTGAACACAAACAACACAATACACAATGAAGTGTTTTGTACCGAAAATATGAAACAGAAAGAGATATGAACAATCCGTTTGTACTGGAGGTTGTGATGTGCTCCGTGGACAACAATTGTGTTTGTCCCTGTTGGGAATACCATGACAAACTGAATTGAATTAAACAACGACTTTGTTTAGAAAGTTGCGGCTTGATAGGAAAGCACGAGCGCGCTACTTGTTAAACAGATCGGATGAAACAGTACTGTATTGAAACACATCTCAAAAACTCCTAAAAATATCCTTACATACTGTCTCTTTCATATAAAGGGGCTTTTAAATCCATTTTTTCTGGCCTTTTTTGACACATTTCTGTTACTATTAAATATCAGCATCCAGTAGAATGTCCTTCTCGTTGTCTTCCTTTGGCAAGTTCCGGGCAGGGCCACAAGTGGTTTGGGTATAAGACGTCTGCTCACACAACGGGCAATAGAGTAACTAATGAAATGGAGTTATGCCGCCAGGTCATCATTAGCCAGTGTGTATTGAGGAATATGCATCCGCGCGCGCTTGTGTGTGTAAAAAACAATGACGAAACAATGTGTGTGTGTATGTATTAAATATAGTGATACGTTTTCTAGTAATATAGTTAATGAATACAAATGTTTCATATACAAGAATAGTTTTATATTATATATTGTATATATATATATATATATATATATATATATATATATATATATATATATATATATATATATATATATTATTCAAAGCTTTTAGAACATAAAATAAGTATTAGCATTTTTAGGAAGAAAAATGATATTACAAAGTTTCACAAGAATTTTTTAATACCTTATATTAGTTCACTCTCCTTATATATATATATATATATATATAATATGCTGTTCGTTTTCAATCATTTATAAAATACTTTTTTTTCATCCCCTCAAGTTCATTTTTTAAAACTTGTAGTGGATGCTCCAGTGTTGATACAGTTTTTTGAAATATTAATTAATTAATTAAATGTATTGAGTTTATTTTAGTTTTATAAGAGAAAAAAACTTTATAAGAGGCAAAGTATAAAACATAGTTATTGCGTTTTATTTAGCTTAAAATAAGATAGAACATATGATTTTATGGACCAGCTGATTTTATGTTATAGGTTATGTGGTAATATAACTATTTTAACGCATAGGATAGGTTATTTTATTTATATTAATTTTAACTATTTGTCTTTGTTGACCTAAGTAGGAATTTACTTCTAAAAATTTTTGTTTACGCCTATATCACTTGTTTATATTTAACGTTAATGTTATGTTTGAAGAGAAACACTTGAACTAGTTTTGTTAATTTTTTTTCCTTGACATTCAAGACAATCAAGCAGCAAACTATAAGGCCTACCGACTATGAAGGATAGAACAAAGCTGTGTGCATTACCTGTCAAGTACCAACATTCTTAAACTAGACCCTTTCAAAATGGTATAAATAGGTTTGTAAAATAAGGGGAAATTATACTTCAATGTTTGGCAGCACTGGCCTTGACTGATCAATGAACTAGAACCCATGTCTAGTACTGAGTTTACTATGAATCACTGAATATCGTGTAAAGTGCTGTTATGATTACTTCATGTTATGCATCTGCTATTCGTCCGCTAAATCGTACCAATTTCTTGAGGTTGAGGTACGTAAAACGCAATATTCAATGCTAAACTAGTTCTTTTCTTTTTCACAAGGCAGATATCATTAGGCTGATATTTAATAATGCTGTTACTTTCGCAGACATTACAACGCCCGAACCAGACTATACTGTTCCACGCAATACAGTCTATGTCCACGCGAACACTGGACTGTACACTCCCGCCTCTGCCTACAGTAATGCACAAAAACAAACCCTGCTACACGTGAGAGTAGCACGATACAACGGTGGCTTTGTTCTCCACTCACGTGCAGCATTGCGTCTCTACGCTGCAGGAAACGGTTTGTAAGATAATCTAGATTTATTGGAGGGAACAAGCAACAGGTATTTGATAAGATTAGGCGGCAAACTGAAGCCCTACACGTGGAAACTCGGTCTGTTAAACTAATGTTTATGTTGAATCTGGAATGTAGTCAAGTTGCTTTAAGAATAGAGACGCGGCGAACTTTTACAATAATAAAACTCAACTCAACCTGAATTTCAAAACAGTTTTGTTTAAGACTATAAACACCTTGAAATTATATACCTCGCAAATCAAGAGCATGGTTCCCGAATTGTTTTCCAATTGCCTATATATATTATTTCCAAATTTTATATTTTTACCTCGTGTTTAACACAGAGGAAGTATAACAGCAGAATTTTAAAAACGTTAGATATTGCTTTGCGCTGTAATTTAAACGACCATTGTCAAAAACTTAGTAAAAATTACACAATCATTAAAAACTACTTCAAATTATTAAAATATTGTTCGATTAAAAAATATAAAAAACAAAAATAATATATGAAGGATAAAACAATTATTCTATGGGCAATTACTGCGGGTTTAAACGAAAACTTTTCAAGATAATGAGGTCAATAAAACGTGAACATACATTTTTATACAAATTATTAAACCATTACACTCATAAGGAAGAAATTTTAAAAAGAATAAAGATGGATTTGTGGGTCACAATAATCGTTAATGAATTTATAAATTGTTCTATACGCAATACTAAAGAAACACCTAAAAGCTATGTCGGTTCAACTCGTGTAATTGAATAGGTCAATAGAAACAGTCAGAAATTAACGTCTCTAGAGCAGACCTAATATTGCCGTTCTTAACAATGGCAGTGTCGCCACTGTAATAAAATAAAATTATTATAACGTTTTCCTGCGACGCATAAAACCAAGGCCCGCTCAAGCTGTTTGTAAATCCGTGAGTCCTTGGTAATAGCAGAGCACGTTAGCCTAATAAAACCTGCAAAATATGTGTCGACTGTTTGGCGCTGGGTAATCTGGTTACGTGGTTTCTCGCTTCCTCACAGACGTCCAGAATTAAGTGAATTATGGAAGGCGTTCCTGCAGAAACAGGCGTAATTTTGTGTGTGTGTGTGTGTGTGTGTGTGTGTGTATGTGTGTGTGTGTGTGTGTGTGTGTGTGAGTGTGTGTGTGTGTGTGTGTGTGTGTGTGTGTGTGTGTGTGGTGTGTGTGTGTGTGTGTGTGTGTGTGTGTGTGTGTGTGTGTGTGTGTGTGTGTGTGTGTGTGTGTGTGTGTGTGTGTGTGTGTGTGTGTGTGTGTGTGTGCGGGTATGTGTGAATGGTGTGCGCGCGCCCGCGCGTGTGTGTGTGTGTCAAACTACACTTTAAAAGATACGGAAGAACTTTATCATAGACTGGAGATATCTCACATAGACGCGCGCTAATTCTGTAGCTCTAAGGCGATCAGGCAGATCGTTATCGCCAAGAGGGGTGGGGAAAGGATTGTAAATATAGGTAGGTTTAAGATTGGGATATATAACTCCTAGCTATAGTTCGCGACGTGTGCAGGGTCTAACTGAAGTAGACGTATTCTATATCGGGGTGTCTAACCGTAGGCCTGCATGACTCTCTGGTACTAAGATTCAGGGATACCGCCCGTTGGTAGGGTAGTTCCACAGAATGAAGAGAGATAGCGGTTCGACCAACATATGCACACATTCACTCTAACGCACGCGCGAATGAAATATGAGGATTTATACAAAGTATATATATGTTAATTTTATTTGTCTAAACGAGACACCCACACAGACTTTGGTTCAGAAAATCATACAAGTAAGTTACATTCATCAGACAGTTACAAACGGACACACAAGAACCTCACAAGTCTGGGAACAGACGTTCCGTCGAAGGATAAATAAAGATCGGTGAACCTAGAGAGATAAAAAGCAATCACGATCTGAACGTTACACGGAGAGCCAGCATAAAGGCTTCCATTAAACTTGGGAGGCTCTAATGGTTGGGACAGGGCTCGCTTCTCTGGAACAGAACTGCTCCCTACCGGGGTCACACGAAATTATTTTCCTCTAGCTACTACATTTCGCTGTACTCGAAGACTGTACTCAATGTTTGTTCCTTACAACAAATATATTTGCTCAAGTATTTTGGTTAAATAAGATTTTACACAAGATTTTAATTATGTATGGTTTTAGCAAGAATTTTTAATATGTGTGATTTTAGCAAATATTTTAATTATGTGTGGTTTTAGTAAATTATATTAATATGTGTGGTTTTAACAAATATTTTAATTATGTGCGGTTTTAGCAAGTATTTTTAATATGTGTGGTTTACCAAATATTTTAATTATGTGTGGCTTTAGGAAGTATTTTAATTATGTGTGGTTTTAGCATGTATTTTAACGATCTGTGGTTTTAGCACATATTTTAATTATGTGTGGTTTTAGTAAGTGTTTTAATTGTGTAGTTTTAGTAAGTATTTTAATTGTGTGGTTTTAGCATGTATTTTAATGATGTGTGGTTTTAGTAAGTATTTTAATTATGTGTGGTTTTAGTAAGTATTTTAATTATGTGTGGTTTTAGCAAATATTTTAATTATGTGTGGTTTTAGTAAGTGTTTTAATTATGTGTGGTTTAGTAAGTATTTTAATTATGTGTGGTTTTAGTAAGTATATTAATTATATGTGGTTTAGTAAGTATTTTAATTATGTGTGGTTTTAGTAAGTGTTTTAATTACGTGTGGTTTTAGTATTTTAATTATGTGTGGTTTTAGTAAGTATTTTAATTATGCGTGGTTTTAATAAGTATTTTAATTATGTGTGGTTTCAGTAAGTATTTTAAATATGTGTGGTTTCAGTAAGTATTTTAAATATGTGTGGTTTTAGTAAGTATTTAATTATGTGTGGTTATAGTAAGTGTTTTAATTATGTGTGGTTTCAGCAAGTATTTTAAATATGTGTGGTTTTAGTAAGTATTTAATTATGTGTGGTTTCAGTAAGTATTTTAATTATGTGTGGTTTTAGTAAGTATTTTAATTATGCGTGGTTTTAATAAGTATTTTAATTATGTGTGGTTTCAGTAAGTATTTTAAATATGTGTGGTTTTAGCAAGTATTTTAATTATGTGTGGTTTCAGTAAGTATTTTAAATATGTGTGGTTTTAGTAAGTATTTAATTATGTGTGGTTATAGTAAGTGTTTTAATTATGTGTGGTTTCAGTAAGTATTTTAAATATGTGTGGTTTTAGTAAGTATTTAATTATGTGTGGTTTTAGTAAGTATTTAATTATGTGTGGTTATAGTAAGTGTTTTAAATATGTGTGGTTTCAGCAAGTATTTTAAATATGTGTGGTTTTAGTAAGTATTTAATTATGTGTGGTTTCAGTAAGTATTTTAATTATGTGTGGTTATAGTAAGTGTTTTAATTATGTGTGGTTATAGTAAGTGTTTTAATTATGTGTGGTTTCAGTAAGTATTTAATTATGTGTGGTTATAGTAAGTGTTTTAATTATGTGTGGTTATAGTAAGTGTTTTAATTATGTGTGGTTTCAGTAAGTATTTTAAATATGTGTGGTTTTAGTAAGTATTTAATTATGTGTGGTTTCAGTAAGTATTTAATTATGTGTGGTTATAGTAAGTGTTTTAATTATGTGTGGTTATAGTAAGTGTTTTAATTATGTGTGGTTTCAGTAAGTATTTTAAATATGTGTGGTTTTAGTAAGTATTTAATTATGTGTGGTTTCAGTAAGTATTTAATTATGTGTGGTTATAGTAAGTGTTTTAATTATGTGTGGTTTCAGTAAGTATTTTAAATATGTGTGGTTTTAGTAAGTATTTAATTATGTGTGGTTTCAGTAAGTATTTAATTATGTGTGGTTATAGTAAGTGTTTTAATTATGTGTGGTTATAGTAAGTGTTTTAATTATGTGTGGTTTCAGTAAGTATTTTAAATATGTGTGGTTTTAGTAAGTATTTAATTATGTGTGGTTTCAGTAAGTATTTTAATTATGTGTGGTTTTAGTAAGTATTTTAATTATGCGTGGTTTTAATAAGTATTTTAATTATGTGTGGTTTCAGTAAGTATTTTAAATATGTGTGGTTTTAGTAAGTATTTAATTATGTGTGGTTATAGTAAGTGTTTTAATTATGTGTGGTTTCAGTAAGTATTTTAAATATGTGTGGTTTTAGTAAGTATTTAATTATGTGTGGTTATAGTAAGTGTTTTAATTATGTGTGGTTTTAGTAAGTATATTAATTAAATGTGGTTTTAGTAAGTATTTTAATTATGTGTGGTTTTAGTAAGTGTTTTAATTACGTTTGGTTTTAGTAAGTATTTTAATTATGTGTGGTTTTAGTAAGTATTTTAATTATGTGGGGTTTTAGTAAGTATTTTATTTACGTGTGGTTTTAGTGTTTTAATCACGTGTGGTTTTAGTAAGTATTTTAATTATGTGTGGTTTCAGTAAGTATTTTAAATATGTGTGGTTTACCAAATATTTTAATTATGTGTGGTTTTAGCAAGTATTTTTAATATGTGTGGCTTACCAAATATTTTAATTATGTAGGGTTTTAGTAAGTATTTTTATTATGTGTGGTTTTAATAAGTGTTTTAATAAATAGAACATTGCATTAATAAAGTTTAATTTTTTCAAGGAAAATAACTCAAAAAAAAGAACACACACAAAATAAAATGTTCTTAGCGTCAATATCACGTTGAGGGTAGGATGGGTAGGCCTTCAATATAGACAACATTACTGATGTTAGCAGTGTTTTATAAGGGCGCTGAAATAACCAAATTATTGTATAAAAGATTATCTGGTTTTGTAATGAATTTTGCACATTTTGTCGTAGGTTTTAGGATCTGCAGCACGATTAATTCCGACATTCGTGTTCACATTTACAGCAACATTAATGTTCGAGTGGCTCTGGGCGGCCTTCGTCTGCACTCGCAGAAAAATAAACACTTCGCAGACTTTATGGAATGTGTTGTGTCAAAACACTTTGAGCACACAAGGTTAATACGGCGAGCTTTCGCCTTGCTCGCGCATTATACATGCATATTACTTTGCGACTAAAAGCCCCTTCAGTTCTCGCGATACTCCAATTAAACTCCCGATATACTGAAAGTGCAGCTATAGCCTACAGTAATTAAATAACTATTCAGATATTTTGCACTTACACTGCCTGTTGTTTCACGCTTTGACTATATATTCCCCTTAAAACATTGTTGAAATATTAATATACTTAAATGTATGTATATAATTAAATCGTATTAAAAAAAATATAATATCTCATATATACTACTTAATTTTTAAATTATAATAATGTCACGTTACGCGTAACGAATACCCCAGTCTCGAGTTTTAGGTTATTTTTGGAAATTTAGTAATAGTGTAACACAGCCAAACATACGCCTATTAACCACGTCTCGCATCACCTGTATTGGGTATAATCAAATATTCATGCGAACAAAACTATTTCGATATTTTGATGTAAGAATCGATAACATTAAGCAAACAAGAAGTTACAAACTAGAGTGATCTTCAATCACTTGTTTGCTAGTTGTTATTTTGTAATAAGAGCCTCTGATGATGATGACATGGTCATCGATATGTACATAAGAGTTTAATCTCAAGTAACTTGCTTTATATGTAATATTTTTGTGGTATTGGGGTTCTTTCCAATATTTGTATTGTAACTGAGTAGGGGTGAGCATTATTTCCCCCCGGGATAGACAAAGTTAAATCAACGAAGCTATAGATTATATTATCAATGAATGTATCAGAGAAATAACTGGGTATCGCGCATAGCGACAACAAACTAAATAAGAGATGAATAATAAGGTTTGTCTTGCCATGTAAACAAATGGACAAAAGACAAGCTACAAAGTTATATTTTAGGATGATTTTAAAGTATATTTATAAAAAATGACGTAAAAAGAGTTGCCAATAAAGGGGCAAGAATGATATTTATAGGGGGCGTCGAAAAGCCACGGGAGCCAATATGTATGTTTACTTAAATCAAATGCAATGTATTGATTGTTGTCTTTTGTTTAATTTTCCCTCTTGTCTTTCAAATGTTATTTATTTTGTATTTTTAAGAGTGCCAGCCAGTATGATCTTAATACATACGAAGGATAGGGATATAAGGCTTCTAACAAATTATGCAGACGAGATCATTACATTGTGTAAACAGAGCCAATTAACTTGCAATTAACTTTATCGGAAGCGTAAATAGATGTCTCGCCGCAAGAATCTTTTGTAAAAAAGGTAAATAAAATAAAGTATGACTAAGAACAGCTCATAATGATCCCTTGGTACTGAAAATAGAGGAAAATTGTGGCATCGCTTGGGTAGAGTAGCTTCAATCAATCGAGCCGAAAGACTTACCTACCCTCA
>JBAIZL010000077.1:0-102500 GCA_036971475.1 Prosapia bicincta | reverse complement strand
CTGGATTTTTAAGGGTATGGAATTCCAAAATTTACTTCCCTTCAATATAACATAAATGTTTAAGTTTCAATGTAATATAAGTAGTATTGCGTAACTAAACTAACTGATTACTTTTGAACTCACTTGGTGATGCAAATGAATCGTTTACTCAACTCTTAGTAAATGAAACGATTGTTTCGAAACGCGTCAGCAAGTAAGTTCAAAAGTATTCACTTATTCACGCAATAATTACTTATATTTTAATGAGTGCATTCAAGATGATTATAACATGCAAGTTTAAGTTTCAACGAAGCGGCAGTTTCTCGTTTAGCAATTAACATAAGCGTTAATGTTTTTGTATTTACGAATTATTCCGATAAACCATGCGACTGCGGCTACACCTACAGGCTACTGCGATTCAGTTTACATCCTACAACTACCTAACTAGGCAAAACATTGGCCAAGGTCTGAGAATTGTTTTATAAAATAAACTGAGTTGGAAACCATAATAACTCAGTTTTGACAGACGTTGACCTTGAGCGTAAGCGTGGGAACACTTAGCGCAATCCATCAAACACCGCGGGGACGCTGGTGACATAATGCTTGTGACCAGCTGTCAAACAGTTGTGAATACGTAAATAGGTGTTTTACAAACTATCCTACAGAGCTGACGGCTGCGGTAAATATAATCAAAGCAAGAAGTATAAATTGCTCGACTTTATTGCCCACGTATGTTCACGCTTCTTATAAATATGTGCTTAGAGCTTTATTTGTTACTGTTGTTATCGTGTCCATGGTCTGGACTGGCAGCTCCTGCGCCTTTGGAGGTAACAGGTCATATTGTCTTCAAGTAACACCTTTCCCAATTTCAAAACATGCGGCGTGAGTAGAGCTTTATTTGTTATTGTTGTTACCGTGTCCATGGAGTTTTAGGTCAGGACTGGCAGCTCCTGCGCCTTTGGAGGTAACAGGTCATAGATTGTCTTCAAGTAGCACCATTCCCAATTTCAAAACATGCGGCGTGAGTAGAGCTTTATTTGTTATTGTTGTTATCGTGTCCATGGAGTTTTAGGTCTGGACTGGCAGCTCCTGCGCCTTTGGAGGTAACAGGTCATAGATTGTCTTCAAGTAACACCTTTCCCAATTTCAAAACATGCGGCGTGAGTAGAGCTTTATTTGTTATTGTTGTTATCGTGTCCATGGAGTTTTAGGTCTGGACTGGCAGCTCCTGCGCCTTTGGAGGTAACAGGTCATAGATTGTCTTCAAGTAACACCTTTCCCAATTTCAAAACATGCGGCGTGAGTAGAGCTTTATTTATTATTGTTGTTATCGTGTCCATGGTCTGGACTGGCAGCTCCTGCGCCTTTGGAGGTAACAGGTCATATTGTCTTCAAGTAACACCTTTCCCAATTTCAAAACATGCGGCGTGAGTAGAGCTTTATTTGTTATTGTTGTTATCGTGTCCATGGAGTTTTAGGTCAGGACTGGCAGCTCCTGCGCCTTTGGAGGTAACAGGTCATAGATTGTCTTCAAGTAGCACCATTCCCAATTTCAAAACATGCGGCGTGAGTAGAGCTTTATTTGTTATTGTTGTTACCGTGTCCATGGAGTTTTAGGTCTGGACTGGCAGCTCCTGCGCCTTTGGAGGTAACAGGTCATATTGTCTTCAAGTAGCACCATTCCCAATTTCAAAACATGCGGCGTGAGTAGAGCTTTATTTGTTATTGTTGTTATCGTGTCCATGGAGTTTTAGGTCTGGACTGGCAGCTCCTGCGCCTTTGGAGGTAACAGGTCATAGATTGTCTTCAAGTAGCACCATTCCCAATTTCAAAACATGCGGCGTGAGTAGAGCTTTATTTGTTATTGTTGTTATCGTGTCCATGGAGTTTTAGGTCTGGACTGGCAGCTCCTGCGCCTTTGGAGGTAACAGGTCATAGATTGTCTTCAAGTAGCACCATTCCCAATTTCAAAACATGCGGCGTGAGTAGAGCTTTATTTGTTATTGTTGTTATCGTGTCCATGGAGTTTTAGGTCAGGACTGGCAGCTCCTGCGCCTTTGGAGGTAACAGGTCATAGATTGTCTTCAAGTAGCACCATTCCCAATTTCAAAACATGCGGCGTGAGTAGAGCTTTATTTGTTATTGTTGTTATCGTGTCCATGGAGTTTTAGGTCAGGACTGGCAGCTCCTGCGCCTTTGGAGGTAACAGGTCATAGATTGTCTTCAAGTAGCACCATTCCCAATTTCAAAACATGCGGCGTGAGTAGAGCTTTATTTGTTATTGTTGTTATCGTGTCCATGGAGTTTTAGGTCAGGACTGGCAGCTCCTGCGCCTTTGGAGGTAACAGGTCATAGATTGTCTTCAAGTAGCACCATTCCCAATTTCAAAACATGCGGCGTGAGTAGAGCTTTATTTGTTATTGTTGTTATCGTGTCCATGGAGTTTTAGGTCTGGACTGGCAGTGCCTGCGCCTTTGGAGGTAACAGGTCATATTGTCTTCAAGTAGCACCATTCCCAATTTCAAAACATGCGGCGTGAGTAGAGCTTTATTTGTTATTGTTGTTATCGTGTCCATGGAGTTTTAGGTCTGGACTGGCAGCTCCTGCGCCTTTGGAGGTAACAGGTCATAGATTGTCTTCAAGTAGCACCATTCCCAATTTCAAAACATGCGGCGTGAGTAGAGCTTTATTTGTTATTGTTGTTATCGTGTCCATGGAGTTTTAGGTCTGGACTGGCAGCTCCTGCGCCTTTGGAGGTAACAGGTCATAGATTGTCTTCAAGTAACACCATTCCCAATTTCAAAACATGCGGCGTGAGTAGAGCTTTATTTGTTATTGTTGTTATCGTGTCCATGGAGTTTTAGGTCTGGACTGGCAGCTCCTGCGCCTTTGGAGGTAACAGGTCATAGATTGTCTTCAAGTAGCACCATTCCCAATTTCAAAACATGCGGCGTGAGTAGAGCTTTATTTGTTATTGTTGTTATCGTGTCCATGGAGTTTTAGGTCTGGACTGGCAGCTCCTGCGCCTTTGGAGGTAACAGGTCATAGATTGTATTCAAGTAGCACCATTCCCAATTTCAAAACATGCGGCGTGAGTAGAGCTTTATTTGTTATTGTTGTTATCGTGTCCATGGAGTTTTAGGTCTGGACTGGCAGCTCCTGCGCCTTTGGAGGTAACAGGTCATAGATTGTCTTCAAGTAGCACCATTCCCAATTTTAAAACATGCGGCGTGAGTAGAGCTTTAAAACCCATAAATATTTTTGAAGGGTTGATGTTTAGAATTTTGTTTCTACTCTAGTTGAGATATTCATCTTTAATTTCCGTAAGCCAACGTAGAGAGAGACTGTTTCAGAAAGGGTAAGGCACGGCGCGGCGCGGCGTTTTGCCTTGAGGCGTCTCAAGCGAAGTGATTTGCATTGGTTTAAATGGAGCTGCCGCACACTGGATAAGACACGGCGCGGTGCGGCGAGGCAGTCCCTAAAGGCGCTTTGTACTACCTCGCCAATTTTCGTCCGTAGGGCAAAAGGCATATGAAAAGTCGTTCTAAGCATGCGTAACGATAGCGCGGATAAGTGTTTTGTACTGTTGGGATAAATTTTATAGTATAAGAAGGACTTTTTGCTTAAAGTGTTAGAGAACAAGCAACATTTTGGAATAGATTGTCAATTACTTCTATAAACTCACACTCTCCATATATATAGTACAAATTTTCAATCGTTGATAAAATACGTTTTTATTCATCCAATCAAGTTCAAATATATTTTTTTAACCTGTAGTGGATAACAATTGATCCTCGTAAGAGGAAGTACCGCAACACGGAGTACAGGGAGGATCCCGCTGCTGTGGCTACCGGCTGGGAGAGAGTGTGGCGTCGCCGCCGTCGGCCGAAGACCAAGCCGGCACGTGTCGAGGAGTTGAAGAGGAAGTACTTCTTCTGGGACTCCGAAGAAGCCGACGACACGTCTCCTGGGCTGATCCCGGACGACGAGCTCGGTACATCGTTTAAGGAACTAACTGAGCTCGCCCTAGCTCCGGGAGTCTGCATCCCGGACAAAAACTTCGCAGAAGGCAACATCCAGCTCTATGAAGAACTCATGAGGGACGATGAAGAAAAGGAGCTCAGGACTAAACGCCGGTGGCGCAACAAGCAGCGGGCATGGCGACGGCAACGACGCAGAGAAGCGGAAGCAGCCTCCCTAAAATAAGTACTTTTCTGTTGTAAATTAAATTGTATTTTTCACATTATTTTTAAATATGTATATTTTTTGTAAAAAATTCTTTGTCAATAAATTTCCTAATATAGGTGTTTTTCAAATATTTATTCACTTCTTGTTCAAATTATTCTAAAGTAAGTAAATCAACAAAAGATAAAAAATTGTTGATGTCAACACACTCCAGCGTAACCGCCGATCAAACATAAAACAAAGCAGAAAATTCTGCTTCAGCTGCGCGACATAGATTAGAAGATTAGTGTTTTATATTTTTTGTCTATTGTTCGGACCGGGTGAAAAGTATAGGTTAGGTTAAGTTAATTATTATTAAAGGTAGAGATGTCCTAACAATTTTAATAGCATGAAAACGTCTCGCCTCACCGTGCCTAAGATGTAGGAGAAAATAAGAAGCAGGAGATGGAAGGTCGAGGAGAAATAAAGGAAGACAGGAAGGAAAGAGAGTGTGACAGAGATAGATAGATAGATAGGAGAGAGAGAGAGAGAGAGAGAGAGAGAGAGAGAGAGAGAGAGAGAGAGAGAGAGAGGACTGTTCCAGAAAGAAAAAAAACTTTGTGGCCATTGGACTCTAAAATTATAGAGGGTAAGTCAATCAATAAGAGGGTAAAAAATTGCTTCTATCAATAATTTATCCTTAAAATACCTGTTATTAGAAAGTTTTGCAAAGTGACAAATAAAATAGAAGTGTATGAAAGTAGGACGAAAGGAAGAAATGTGAGAAAAAGAAAGGAGAGAGAGGGTAATGAGAGGCAACGAGAAAGAGAGAGAGAGAGAGAGAGAGAGAGAGAGAGAGAAAGAGAGAGAGAGGAAGAGTCGAAAGTGAAGAAATAACGAACAAAGAATGTTGCGTGATAAATTGCTCAATCAATCAACACCTAATGCAACAACTTGTTACCGCGGAACCAACCTCCAATAAAGATAAATAACAAGTCTTTGTTTAAAAACCTAGAATTCAACCATTGAAATTAATTTTGTTTGAAATTCAAACCTTTCAGTAACGTCAATAACACGTGCGATTAGAGAAAGAATGGGAAATAAATGTAAATGCGTGCATTTGCCTTGATCGAGAAGCACACTTACGTCGCACCTAAATATAGCCGACCTGCAAAAGCTTAAAGTTAATAACATTCCCCACACACGTTTCAAGGTCAAACAAAATCCACTTGTAACTACGGCAAGCGGCTAAAATAGCCCGGCGCGCGTTCCCTATAGATGTGCACAGCGGAGCATGAATGGGACTAAAAACACTGATTACCTCTCTGTTAGGGATCCCAATATAAGGCAACAGTTCCTGCCACTGCGTGGGTCGCTAGCTCCTTTATCGTCACACTGTCACGAGATTACCTCTCTGTTAGAGAGCCAAATATAAGGCAACAGTTCCTGCCATTATGGGGGTCGCTAGTTCATTTTATCGTCGCACTGCCACGAGACTACCTCTCTGTTAGAGAGCCCAATATAAGGCAACAGTTACTGCCACTGCGTGGGTCGCTAGCTCCTTTATCGTCACACTGTCACGAGATTACCTCTCTGTTAGAGAGCCCAATATAAGGCAACAGTTCCTGCCATTATGGGGGTCGCTAGTTCATTTTATCGTCGCACTGCCACGAGACTACCTCTCTGTTAGAGAGCCCAATATAAGGCAACAGTTACTGCCACTGCGTGGGTCGCTAGCTCCTTTATCGTCACACTGTCACGAGATTACCTCTCTGTTAGAGAGCCCAATATAAGGCAACAGTTCCTGCCATTATGGGGGTCGCTAGTTCATTTTATCGTCGCACTGCCACGAGACTACCTCTCTGTTAGAGAGCCCAATATAAGGCAACAGTTACTGCCACTGCGTGGGTCGCTAGCTCCTTTATCGTCACACTGTCACGAGATTACCTCTCTGTTAGAGAGCCAAATATAAGGCAACAGTTCCTGCCATTATGGGGGTCGCTAGTTCATTTTATCGTCGCACTGCCACGAGACTACCTCTCTGTTAGAGAGCCCAATATAAGGCAACAGTTACTGCCACTGCGTGGGTCGCTAGCTCTTTTATCGTCACACTGTCACGAGACTACCTCTCTGTTAGAGAGCCCAATATAAGGCAACAGTTCCTGCCACTGCGTGGGTCGCTAGCTCCTTTATCGTCACACTGTCACGAGATTACCTCTCTGTTAGAGAGCCAAATATAAGGCAACCGTGCCTGCCACTGCGTTGGTCGCTAGTTCCTTTATCGTGGCACTGTCACGAGACTACCTCTCTGTTAGAGAGCCCAATATAAGGCAACAGTTCCTGCCATTATGGGGGTCGCTAGTTCATTTTATCGTCGCACTGCCACGAGACTACCTCTCTGTTAGAGAGCCCAATATAAGGCAACAGTGCCTGCCATTATGGGGGTCGCTAGTTCATTTTATCGTCGCACTGCCACGAGACTACCTCTCTGTTAGAGAGCCCAATATAAGGCAACAGTGCCTGCCATTATGGGGGTCGCTAGTTCATTTTATCGTCGCACTGCCACGAGACTACCTCTCTGTTAGAGAGCCCAATATAAGGCAACAGTGCCTGCCATTATGGGGGTCGCTAGTTCCTTTATCGTCACACTGTCACGAGATTACCTCTCTGTTAGAGAGCCCAATATAAGGCAACAGTGCCTGCCATTATGGGGGTCGCTAGTTACTTTATCGTCACACTGTCACGAGACTACCTCTCTGTTAAAGAGCCCAATATAAGGCAACAGTTCCTGCCACTGCGTGGGTCGCTAGCTCCTTTATCGTCACACTGTCACGAGACTACCTCTCTGTTAGAGAGCCCAATATAAGGCAACAGTGCCTGCCATTATGGGGGTCGCTAGTTCATTTTATCGTCGCACTGCCACGAGACTACCTCTCTGTTAAAGAGCCCAATATAAGGCAACAGTTCCTGCCACTGCGTGGGTCGCTAGCTCTTTTATCGTCACACTGTCACGAGACTACCTCTCTGTTAGAGAGCCCAATATAAGGCAACAGTTCCTGCCATTATGGGGGTCGCTAGTTCCTTTATCGTCACACTGTCACGAGACTACCTCTCTGTTAGAGAGCCCAATATAAGGCAACAGTTCCTGCCATTATGGGGGTCGCTAGTTCCTTTATCGTCACACTGTCGCGAGACTACCTCTCTGTTAGAGAGCCCAATATAAGGCCACAGTACCTGCCATTATGGGGGTCGCTAGCTCCTTTATCGTCACACTGTCACGAGACTACCTCTCTGTTAGAGAGCCCAATATAAGGCAACAGTTCCTGCCACTGCGTGGGTCGCTAGCTCCTTTATCGTCACACTGTCAAGAGATAACCTCTCTGTTAGAGAGCCCAATATAAGGCAACAGTTCCTGCCACTGCGTGGGTCGCTAGCTCCTTTATCGTCACACTGTCACGAGATTACCTCTCTGTTAGAGAGCCCAATATAAGGCAACAGTGCCTGCCATTATGGGGGTCGCTAGTTCATTTTATCGTCGCACTGTCACGAGACTACCTCTCTGTTAGAGAGCCCAATATAAGGCAACAGTTCCTGCCACTGCGTGGGTCGCTAGCTCCTTTATCGTCACACTGTCACGAGACTACCTCTCTGTTAGAGAGCCCAATATAAGGCAACAGTGCCTGCCACTGCGTGGGTCGCTAGTTCCTTTATCGTCACACTGTCACGAGATTACCTCTCTGTTAGAGAGCCCAATATAAGGCAACAGTGCCTGCCACTGCGTGGGTCGCTAGTTCCTTTATCGTCACACTGTCACGAGACTACCTCTCTGTTAGAGAGCCCAATATAAGGCAACAGTGCCTGCCACTGCGTGGGTCGCTAGTTCCTTTATCGTGGCACTGTCACGAGACTACCTCTCTGTTAGAGAGCCCAATATAAGGCAACAGTTCCTGCCACTGCGTGGGTCGCTAGCTCCTTTATCGTCACACTGTCACGAGATTACCTCTCTGTTAGAGAGCCCAATATAAGGCAACCGTGCCTGCCACTGCGTTGGTCGCTAGTTCCTTTATCGTGGCACTGTCACGAGACTACCTCTCTGTTAGAGAGCCCAATATAAGGCAACAGTTCCTGCCACTGTGGGGGTCGCTAGCTCCTTTTTCGTGGCACTGTCACGAGACTACCTCTCTGTTAGAGAGCCCAATATAAGGCAACAGTTCCTGTCATTATGGGGGCCGCTAGTTCCTTTATCGTGGCACTGTCACGAGACTACCTCTCTGTTAGAGAGCCCAATATAAGGCAACAGTTCCTGCCATTGTGGAGGTCGCTAGCTTCTTTATCGTGGCACTGTCACGAGACTACCTCTCTGTTAGAGAGCCCAATATAAGGCAACAGTGCCTGCCATTATGGGGGTCGCCAGCTCCTTTATCGTCACACTGTCACGAGACTACCTCTCTCTTAGAGAGCCCAATATAAGGCAACAGTTCCTGTCATTGTGTAGGTTCTTTATCGTCACACTGTCACGAGACTACCTCTCTGATAGAGAAGCCTATACGCAGCAACAGTTCCTGCCATCGTGTGGGTAGCTAGTTCCTTTATCGTCACACTGTCCCGAGTCTACCTCTCTGTTAGAGAGCCCAATATAAGGCAACAGTTCCTGTCATTGTGTAGGTTCTTTATCGTCACACTGTCACGAGACTACCTCTCTCTTAGAGAGCCCAATATAAGGCAACAGTTCCTGTAATTGTGTAGGTTCTTTATCGTCACACTGTCACGAGACTACCTCTCTGATAGAGAAGCCTATACGCAGCAACAGTTCCTGCCATCGTGTGGGTAGCTAGTTCCTTTATCGTCACACTGTCCCGAGTCTACCTCTCTGTTAGAGAGCCCTATACGCAGTTTTCCTGCAGGACCACTAGACTTTTACCAAAATGTCTAGGAGTACAGGATTGTGTAGGTAAATTAAATTGACATTTTACTATATCGTAAATAGAAATTAACATAATATAAGCAAGTTAAAATATCTAAATGTATGTCACACAGTGATTTCCTTGGTGTTGCTTTTCACTGGCAACATGTTCTAGACTTGACTTCAAGTAGCCAAACCCAATCTGAATGGACCACGCAATGCTACGACGCTTATTCCTGACCACATTTAACGTTTCAACGCTGTTTAGCAAAGATAAGAGGGATTAAAGGGTAGCAGGCATTATTACTGGGGTACTCGTCAATCTGTTGGAAACAAAAGCTTTAAATATTTCCCCATTACGTTTTAACAAGTTTTAAGCAAGGATGAGAAGAACTATCAACTAGTTCTTCCCGTTCGAGAAGTGAAAGATTGTTCTTGATAGGTAAAAAAGGATTCGACAGATACAAGATTTTACTTCTGGCGTCAGAACACGGAAATGCTTGTCAAAATAAAAGAGGGAATGAATTTATGTAACCTTTTACCAAAGCTGTTAGCTGATCTTTATTCCTATTTAGACGTTCCATTTCATTACAAACAGAAATGGAAATTTCAAAAAATTCTTTCTCTACTTCCGTTTGCAGTAAAACTAATTAATTTTTGAATGAAGAAATCTTTCTCCAAAGGTCTGATACTTTGAGATTCAGAATATTATTCAGTACGAACATATCAGCTATAACGCAATTTTGCCCAACAATTGACGATCTATAAACATGACAAGTTGTGCATGGAAGAATGGAATGCGACTTTGGGGTGCAACAAATCCAAGGTACTGTAGGGATACCTTAAGTAGACCTTAATTCAGTGTTACGGTAGAGCTGATCACAGGCCATAGAAATCTGAAGGGGTTCCAATACAAAATTGTAAGATCTAGGTCCCCTGTGTGTAAGAGATACGTTGAAGACCAAGAGGAAAGCCCAATCCACATGAGGGAGTTGCAAGAATAAAGAGGTTTGGCTGGCAAGTATGTACATTAGAGGATATTAGAAGGTTTAGCATCAGGTAGGTACTTGGATCCACTAAGGTAATCATGTGGTAGGGTTGGGAAGAGAGTACAAAGGCTGTAGATAAGTGCTCTACACCGATAAGGTCCCTCCGAGTTTTAATAATACAAATCTTTAAACATAGCTAATTCTAATCCTCGGGATAACCTACGCATTCCGGTGTGAAGGAGTAGCTTAGAATGAAACCAGACTACATAGTCACACAGCGTTGCGAACAATCTTGAATTCACGGCGTTACTTGTAATGAATTTAACAGTCTTACAGTTGGGGTGACTTCATGGAGTTTGGGGATCAGCTGTTTTGTCGCAAGCCTTTCTCTGTGAATAATGCAGCTCTTATCTGGATTTTACTTCCTTATTTTATTTTACAAAACTTACCTGTTTTGTAGATTGGTTTGCAGCTGCACATCAATACACAACACGACACAGCCTTTCCCAGATAGGTTACCTAGTTTTAAATACCCATCTATTGCTTTGACAATATTTTGAGCTGAAGTCCAATGCACGTCATGAATTCTTCACACACTTTAATCCCTTCTCTCCCAATATATTTTACATTCACCAGCAAAATAGCTTAATTCGGCCCATCTAGGCCCGTTTGTTAGACTTGTCTAATTGCAGAGAAAACCTATTATATTTGCAGAGATCGGTGACGCTTTGTTATACTTGGTCTCCAACATCTGAGGTCCTCCAAGTAGCTGTATTACTTGAAATAGATGGGTTTTTCATTTTTTTTTTTAGCAGAATGTTCACCCAGAATTTATTCTGTGACATCTAATGTAGGGCAAAACTATGGCAGCATTATCATGACAAGAAAAAATCTATCAACTCTTTATACTTTGTTCGGCCGGTTTCAGAGCTTCATTGCTTACCACCTCTGAACACACAGCACACTGAGGTAAATAAACACTCCCATCGACTTTAAACGTAAAACCTATCTCAAGTATTATCGGCTGTACTTACGATTGGCCGGTTTTCTATTTTTAGATCCACTCGGAACTAACCTGTCACTATCCAACTCGACCTAGACAGTTCCCCTGGGGACACTTCTAGTTCATTCCCCTCATTAACCTCTTTTAAAACCAAAACAATTTCATTTGCTTACTGATTTTGACGAACTTTCACCGTACAATGACAATTAATATAAACTGCAAGTCCCCCAAACGTCGCGAATGATTGAGGCTATTGACGCTGCAGACTAACATGAAGGCAGTGTTATAGAACGTGGCTCGCGCATGCGCAATGAGTGTACTAGACATTATGTGTACTCTGTCTTGGAGAAAGTATTCCTAAAGTATAAAGATTGATGAGAAACTGTTGCGTTCAGTAGTATAGAGTCAATGACATTTTTTAGCAACTCTGAGAATCCTCTTGCGGACCACAGTTTCAGTCAAGGTAATAGCCTACTTCCAATACCTAAAACATTCATTATAAACTAAAGAGCGCTTCTTATAAAAGAAAACAAATATTATGTAAGGGATTACAACAAAAATGTGCTCTTTGCAATTGTAGTGAAAGATAGACCCTTTTGGGCTTTCCTAGCTAGTTTAAGCATAATTAAACAACGACCCGAGTTATACCGCTAACAACGGGCTATGTTCAAGTTTGCCCTGTGTAGATTACACAGTTAATTAGGGCGTAGGTGTAAGTGCAACTAGCACTTTCGTAAAACGAGAAATTATTCTGTATTTTAAAATAGGTTTTACAAGGTATTTTTAGACACACCTGAGATAAAACAAAATTAGCATTCTAGGTGCGAAAATTGAAAGCTACTACCACTAGGCTCTTGTAGACGTAATGAGATTAGGGTTAGGTCTACCTTACACACGTGTGTCATGATACTGCCTCACAATCCTTTATAAATCCTTGTACATCCTACTTGGACGGTATAATAAAATTGACTACAAAATAGACATGAATTTGTAATTAGGGTACTTCAGTTTCAGATATTTTGCTTTATAAATCTACAATTGAAAACTCGACAAGATGTGGACATTTTAAGGGTGTCGAGTTTCAAGAATATCGAGTTTGCCGGAATTAAAGTTAAAAATGAAACAAAGCATACTTATTTTCTGAAGTGTGTAATATTCCCAAGTTAAATTATTTACAACGATTCACAAAAGCTACTTTTTTATGTTTTAATGGTGTTATAAAATAGACTAAGTATTAAATAAATGAAACACAACAAAACGAATAAATAATAAACAAAATTTTGTCTTGTTTGAACAAAATGGAACAATTACAATCGTTAATGGCTGTCAATGAAACAAAATTGTCAAATAATAATATCAATCCTCTAAGAGGCTGTGGCACTTCCTCTCACCCCCTTTTCACACTGTCGGGGTTAGACTGAAATTTATTTATCCTCAGACGTGTCGGGCTCTACGAAATGTCGAGTTTTCGGGACTATACTGTACTAGAAAACCAATATATTTTTCTATTTAAAATTAATTTTAAAATACATCTAACTAATAGCAAAACCGAATGAGACTTTGAACGCTAAGGCAGTCCTCGTACATTTTTAAAGAATTCTAATAGGGAGTGATTTTATATGATTTCTAATTTTCTACACTCTATTAAGTTTCTTCAAGACAAGTTGCCTCGATTACATGCCTTCTGTTTCAACATAATGTCCACGCGATCTCTCTCCCGATCCCTTTGGTTCTGACGTTCCACCTGGATCCAGATGTAATAAACCCCATTTGAGTAAGATCCATACGTCTGCTTTTGTAGTATGATATTCTACCTATAAAACGTTTATAGCAGATGTTTTGGTCACGCGACCTGATATTTTATACAATTCCAACAATCAAAGAGGAAATTAATTTCGACGAGCTTCCAGCACTCAACGTCGATGTTTACCATTTCTATTTTTACTGGCGCTCGTTAAATTTCCGTTTTTGTCAAGTTAATTATGTTTGTTTAACATTTTCCACAATTTCCTAATACATACATTAAACCATTAGTTTGCAGTTAATTGATTTTTAATTATACGCTGCGTTGTCAAAGCTGTAATTGTTTATGGTTAAATTAACGGCCGTACGTGAGAGAAATAGTACGTACATACAGAGCGTGTTGAAAGCTTACTTGGTAGCTTATATGATGAGAGATCTACGTTTAATAACGTGACAACATTTAAATTTACAGTTTATTTAGTACATTACTGGATTTGCAATTTGGAAAACCGGACTCTTAGTAGGAATTGTATTCTTTTTCAGCTCACTGTCAAGTTGAAAAGAGGAAACTTAGGAAAGATATGAAAATTGGTGAATATAAACGAATTAAGGACATTCTCTACTGTTCTGGGTCGTACAGTAGGGGTCGCACACCCTGAAGCAACCCTACTATTATTCAGGGATGTCTTCTTCTGTCAACACAGTTTTTTCTGTCTACACAGTGTTTTTCTGTCTACACAGTCTTCTTCTGTCAACACAGTCTTTTCTGTATACACAGTCTTCTTCTGTCAACACAAGTCTTCTTTTGTCTTTGCAGTCTTCTTCTGTCAACACAGTCTTCTTCTGCCACCACAGTCTTCTTCTATCAACACAGCCTTCTTCTGTCACCACAGTCTTCCTTTGTTAACACAGTCTTCTTCTATCAACACAGGCCTCTTCTGTCAACACAGTCTTCTTCTGTCACCATAGTCTTCTTCTATCAACACAGTATTCTTCTGTCACCACAGTCTTCTTCTATCAACACAGTTTTCTTCTGTCTACACAGTCTTCTTCTGTCACCACAGTCTTCTTCTGTCAACGCAGTCTTCCTCTGACAACACAGTCTTCTTCTGTCAACACAGTCTTCTTCTGTCAACACAGCCTTCTTCTGTAACCACAGTCTTATTCTGTCAACACAGTCTTCTTCTATCAACACAGTCTTCTTCTATCAACACAGTCTTCTTCTGTCTACACAGTCTTCTTCTATCAACACAGTCTTCTTCTATCAACACAGTCTTCTTCTGTCAACACAGTCTTCTTCTGTCAACACAGTCTTCTTCTGTCAACACAGTCTTCTTCTGTCAACACAGTCTTCTTCTGTCCCCACAGTCTTCTTCTGTCCCCACAGTCTTCTTCTGTCTACACAGTCTTCTTCTGTCAACACAGTCTTCTTCTGTCAACACAGTCTTCTTCTGTCCCCACAGTCTTCTTCTGTCCCCACAGTCTTCTTCTGTCAACACAGTCTTCTTCTGTCAACACAGTCTTCTTCTGTCACCACAGTCTTCTTCTGTCACCACAGTCTTCTTCTGTCAACACAGTCTTCTTCTGTCAACACAGTCTTCTTCTGTCAACACAGTCTTCTTCTGTCAACACAGTCTTCTTCTGTCAACACAGTCTTCTTCTGTCAACACAGTCTTCTTCTGTCAACACAGTCTTAATACTGTTATTCCGAGATATGTATGTAGGCTACATATTTATACTAATTATATTTATAAAATAAAAATAAAATACAATTTTTTATTGTCGATTTATGTAATAATTGACTTTTTACAAAAATGTATATTACTTGATAAGTAAGGAGTAAAAGAAATCTCCTTCACCCTCATAAACAATTCTAGCTTTACACTGCTATACGACAATCAGTTGATGTGGTGCTTACAGAATCTGTCTGAGGTAACGCGATTCGAAACCTTATAGCAAGTTTTGAATGTAGGTCAATAAAATCGCATACTATACGAACTTTATAATAAAAAAAACAAAGCTAATGGAAATCCCCGTTTTAATTAAAATCCAGTAAAACCATACTCGTAGCCTGCGCCTCGTATCCATTACAACCATTACGGGCCGTGCACATTAATAGATGATTCAGTTTAGCCGTAGCTAAATATTCAGCCGGATGCATCGCTTACTACTGCCTAAACGGCGTGACTGGTTGCACCATATCCGGACGTCCCAACATGGCGTACGGCCTTAGGGACGAGACGCGGTGCCCATGTGCGATCAGGTATGCTGTCACGTGCGGAGAATCCGCAACATTCGTGAATCAGTCAATCACTTCACAGATATCTCAATGTTAGTAGACCTCACGCAGCGACTTCCCCTTTCAAGTGCTCTATAACTCAACAGTTTATTTGATTTTTGTATATACAGCCCGTACATTAACAGCTTTGAAATGACGGTTGTAAAATTTAGGCTCTCAAGGTCTCGAGGGATGGGTTTATGTCTGCTCAGGAGCAGGTCCCGAATCTGAAGGTCAGCACTTAGTTACGGCCAAAAGGGAGTGGATAAAGGTCTGATTGTACCACCTGGTACGGGAGCCTGACCGTTCAGAAGGCTCTCAAGGTCTCGCGGAATGGGTTTATGTCTGCTCAGGAGCAGGTCCCGAATCTGAAGGTCAGCACTTAGTTACGGCCAAAAGGGAGTGGATAAAGGTCTGATTGTACCACCTGGTACGGGAACCTGACCGTTCAGGAGCAGGTCCCGAATCTGAAGGTCAGCACTTAGTTACGGCCAAAAGGGAGTGGATAAAGGTCTGATTGTACCACCTGGTACGGGAGCCTGACCGTTCAGAAGGCTCTCAAGGTCTCGCGGTATGGGTTTATGTCTGCTCAGGAGCAGGTCCCGAATTTGAAGGTCAGCACTTAGTTACGGCCAAAAGGGAGTGGATAAAGGTCTGATTGTACCACCTGGTACGGGAACCTGACCGTTCAGAAGGCTCTCAAGGTCTCGCGGAATGGGTTTATGTCTGCTCAGGAGCAGGTCCCGAATCTGAAGGTCAGCACTTAGTTACGGCCAAAAGGGAGTGGATAAAGGTCTGATTGTACCACCTGGTACGGGAACCTGACCGTTCAGGAGCAGGTCCCGAATCTGAAGGTCAGCACTTAGTTACGGCCAAAAGGGAGTGGATAAAGGTCTGATTGTACCACCTGGTACGGGAACCTGACCGTTCAGAAGGCTCTCAAGGTCTCGAGGGATGGGTTTATGTCTGCTCAGGAGCATGTCCCGAATCTGAAGGTCAGCACTTAGTTACGGCCAAAAGGGAGTGGATAAAGGTCTGATTGTACCACCTGGTACGGGAACCTGACCGTTCAGAAGGCTCTCAAGGTCTCGCGGTATGGGTTTATGTCTGCTCAGGAGCAGGTCCCGCATCTGAAGGTCAGCACTAAGTTACGGCCAAAAGGGAGTGGATAAAGGTCTGATTGTACCACCTGGTACGGGAACCTGCCGTTCAGAAGGCTCTCAAGGTCTCGCGGGATGGGTTTATGTCTGCTCAGGAGCAGGTCCCGAATCTGAAGGTCAGCACCTAGTTACGGCCAAAAGGGAATGGATAAAGGTCTGATTGTACCATCTGGTACGGGACCCTGACCGTTCAGAAGGCTCTCAAGGTCTCGAGGGATGGGTTTATGTCTGCTCAGGAGCATGTCCCGAATCTGAAGGTCAGCACTTAGTTACGGCCAAAAGGGAGTGGATAAAGGTCTGATTGTACCACCTGGTACGGGAACCTGACCGTTCAGAAGGCTCTCAAGGTCTCGCGGGATGGGTTTATGTCTGCTCAGGAGCAGGTCCCGAATCTGAAGGTCAGCACTTAGTTACGGCCAAAAGGGAGTGGATAAAGGTCTGATTGTACCACCTGGTACGGGAACCTGACCGTTCAGAAGGCTCTCAAGGTCTCGAGGGATGGGTTTATGTCTGCTCAGGAGCATGTCCCGAATCTGAAGGGCAGCACTTAGTTACGGTCAAAAGGGAGTGGATAAAGGTCTGATTGTACCACCTGGTACGGGAACCTGACCGTTCAGAAGGCTCTCAAGGTCTCGCGGGATGGGTTTATGTCTGCTCAGGAGCAGGTCCCGAATCTGAAGGTCAGCACTTAGTTACGGCCAAAAGGAAGTGGATAAAGGTCTGATTGTACCACCAGGTACGGGAACCTGACCGTTCAGAAGGCTCTCAAGGTCTCGCGGGATGGGTTTATGTCTGCTCAGGAGCAGGTCCCGAATCTGAAGGTCAGCACTTAGTTACGGCCAAAAGGGAGTGGATAAAGGTCTGATTGTACCACCTGGTACGGGAACCTGACCGTTCAGAAGGTTCTAAAGATTTCGACTAGATCTGGAAAAGGGTTGAAACCGTAGTGTCTAGTTTGGAATTCGTCTCGTGCTGATCCTGTCACCAAGGTAAGGTAGCTAGACTCTTGTATATTCGATACCACGGGTCGTACTCTCGGCTATACTTTGATTTAAAGTAGAATAGGAATGGGTCTGTGGCAGGGTAGGGATGCGGTGTTGTCAGTTCGAACGCTGTGACAGTCAACCCGTCACTGCCAGAGGCTAATACCGCCAAGAGTTGATAGTTGGTAAAATCATTCATTAACTTACAGATTTTTTTCCACATTTCTTTCCAAAAAAAATCATATTTTTTATTCGGAATTTCTAATTCTTTCTATTAGAACTTCCTTCATAATTGAATAACTGTTTTTTCGTATAATAAGCTGTGAATATTTCTCATGAATACCACTTAAATATTAACAGGATTTAATTCGGAAATTGAAAAAAGTGTGTAATTAATAATATATAAGATGCAACAGTTATTTAATTACTACATAACTTCTATAATAAAATGTTCTTCATGCATATAAGAACTTTAAAGTGATTGTACAAAGAAAAATGTAGTTTGACAGTAATACGTTTCACTTTCACACTTGTAAACAAAATTCATTTACACTTAAAAACGCACTAAATATATAAACTTTCACCATTAAATATCTACATAAATTTACATAAAATATGTCATAGAATTGTTTAATATTCCTGATGATGTTGGTACTGTTAGCCAACGAAAAGCTTTGAATTGTAAATTCAATTATAATTCTTGTATTTGTATATTGACTTATGTTCTTTATATATATATATATATATATATATATATATATATATATATATATATATATATATATACATACACGGATAAACGATAACTGTCAATAAAAGCGAATGAACTGACTGATGAAAATAAGAGACAATGACCAAATTGCATGGACGTCCGAACGAGTAGTCTGCCATAATAATGTAAACAAATGTCAGCTAATCACGGCTATAAATAGATTAGGCTGTGACATAAGTATTATCTGTATATACATTATAAGCACTATATTGATCAGTATTGGGTTGTGAAACATGATACAAGCAGAAAATAAGTAATATTAATTTTTTTAAAAAGTTAATTCCTACTTTAATAGAAAAATATATTAGCTTCTATTTATTTTATAATTACAATTAATATAAATAAATATATATATATATATATATATATATATATATATATATATATATATATGCATATATCAGAATAAGAATATTAAGTGGCAAAATAGAAAGTGAATTTCTTTACAATTTTTCATTTTCCTTTTCATGAAATGGAAAAGCATGGTGTGGACTATTATTTTCATTCGTTACTATTTATACGCTTTCTTCTTTTTTTGTCGCTAGTATTGTGTTGTAGTTTCTTTCCGCTTTCGTTACACGTTGTCCGTTTGCGAAGCAAGGTTCGATAACGTTATTCCAGTTTGTTTCTTTTCGTTCATTTTTATTTCTGGAGCATTAATTATGATATTGTGGGGTAGCCATGGCAACAATTTAAGGTTATACAATGGAGGTTTCTCATATAGATCTCTGAGACGTTAATTTCTATCTATGGAAAGTTGGCTCAGTGCCAAAAAGCGCTAAACTTTCATGAAAATGAGACACAGTTCGAAACCGACCTAAACCCCCCAAATTTTTGTAATTCAATTATAAAAAAATATATTTGTAAAAACTTTATTAAAACCAATGATACTAATGTGAACGGCCTAGGTTAGTTGGTATAAGATGTCTTTTAAAGGTACAAGAATATAGGTCTAGTTAATATTGTCTATATTTACACGATTTTGACCTTTAATAATTCTAAACGTAATTGTTATAAAAATCTACAGCTTGCGTGTGAGTTCATGAATAACTTTATAAAATGTTAAAACAAACTTGAAAAAAACCTTTTTCACTTTAATAAAAGGAATTTGCTATAGTTTAAAACTTTTACCTAAGTTTTGATTGTTTTCACTTTATACAAAACAGAACTTCTAAAATATTGTTTAAAAATGCATTCAATTTATGTTTAGCTCGCTAACGAACCTTTTCTAAACTAGGTATACACAAACATGATCAACAAAAGAACACCTCTAATGATTTTCCATTTCGACAGAGCGGAGTGCGTTTCGGAGGAGAGGGCGCCTAATTTTGGTTTATAACTTTACATTTACAGTAACCTATAGAAAATGCAACGACTGGGTTAAACAAACTAGAGATATTGCTTTCTTGCAATAATTAAATTTATCCGTTAATCGCTATTTGCCACTGCGCTTTGCCGATGCAAAGACAGCGGAATATTAAAACAATCATTGCTAGGCGTTCAGAAAGTAAACGATACGGAAAATAATTCAAGTATTCTTACTTCAATGCCAACTTAAAGAAATAGTAATGGGAAAGCCCAGGAAATTCAACGACATTAATGAGGTCGAACTCCAAAGTTTAAAGACCACTTTCTTTTCAAACGTTGACTCCCCGTAGATTTCAAAGGCGCAGATGCGGTTAACCCTGCCCCAAAAGTCTTTAAAGTTACTTTTTATTCTTTCATAGGCTAAATAAAATACTTTATTTAAATTGGGATAGTTTTGTAACAATGTTCACATAAATTCCCAACTCTCATTAGGACATTGTAATATTATAACTGATCAGGGATACTGTAAGAAAATTTATCACTCGCAAAAACCTGCAAAGATATCCCTCCGATTTTTTCTTACTAAATTCCCATCTCAATTATATTTAAATATTGAATGAGATAATTTATTTTAATATAAAAACAAACATTTTTCTAAAACCTTGAAGTTTGTTTCTCTCGCAAAGTGTGGGTAAGTCAAGCTTATATAGACTTATTTATTATAAGAGTAAGCTGACAAATCCCACTTACCTTTTCTTCATGTATTTATAAACAGCAATACTTCACATAATTAACTAGCCAATCTTTCAGAGAGGGGAAATATGGGCACTTACGTATTATAGCCTACGGAGGCCACTATTGTTAGAGATTATTTTACAGGGGACGTAAGAACACTAAATATTTTTACGGGATAGACTTTATTTGACTTACTGTGAAAATGACTTGTGAATATGACGATCGGTTCTTCTTGTCTGCCTCAAAAAAAGAAGAGATGTTAGCGGGAATTGAGTTGAACGCATCGCCGCCAGTCGCGGTCACTCCCAAACCTCCACATATATATATCCCGGGGGTACCTCGATACCTCTTGTTCCACTATTTAGCACTTCCCCACATCCGATTCATAATGTAAAACTAAACTAACCTAACCACTGCAGCGCACTGCATAGTGGCATCTGTAAATACCCAAATATGCATAATAATGAAAAAATTTAACAAATATTGAACGAATTTTACGTTCGAAAAAGATAATAAATATTCAATGCCAGGATTATATTAAGTATTTTTCGTTTGGATGATTAATTTATTTTTATCACTGTACGTATTTTATTTGTCACTGCCCATTTTTGTTTTATCACTGCTCCATATATTATGCACTGTAAGTGATATAGCCTAACCTAACTTAAGCTATTGAAAAGACAGGGTAGTTGTCCTAAACGACGAGTTGACAGCAAACTGAGAAATCTCGATAAATACGTGTGTAAAATGTGCGTCAAAGACTTCAATGCCCGTAACTTCGTTCAGATACATAAAACTCAAGAGCGACTAAATGTGCCACAGCTTAAATACATATAAAAACCGATGTAACAGATGATGAAGGTCTTGAAATCTGATAAAAAGTGTCATATGATCAATATTTCTTTATGGAATTGTAGAACTCGTTATTTCTTTGCAATTTTTCATCTCATTTCCTCAATAAATACTGCTCTGACATTTACTTAAATTCTGTCAAATAAATAGTGTTTTAATTTTGAGATTATTTTAACCTGGGTTTCCAATCTTTCAGGGTCTGCGCCTCTCTTTATTTCACTGACACGCCCCTCCTACTTATATTCACCCAAGCATTACAATCTCAAGTATGGAACTGAAGCGGGTTAGGTCAAACAAACATCAGATAGTAGTTTTGTTTAATTTGTAATATATAATATTTAATGCTACAACTGGTAATGTTGCAATCATACAGTGATAGAATTCTTAGAAATAGATATCGTAAGTAAACATTATGATATTTTAAACGTATCACGCCCCCTGAAACCCTTTACAGCCCCCCCCCCAGTTTGAGAACCCTTGATTTGAACTACGATACAATTTGTTTAACTTGCGTCTAATGTTGAATAAAAAAGTTTGAGAAAAACTCATTGCTTTCAAACTTTCTACCAGCGTCAAATTACATCCGTATAGATACGCACGTGAATATAAAGTGTACGTTTTGAGTTTTGCGAGGCTGCTTCATTTCACCCTGATTTCCCTATGTCGCCACTAGGTAACGCTGCGTTTAATAAAAAGTTACTTACAAAAGCAATATACGTCAGTGTTTAAGAATTCGGAAATAAACCCGTAACTATTAATCCCATCTTTCATAAATTTTTCTACAAAATGGTACAATCATTTAGACATTTGTATTTGCAAACGGGTTTTCTATAAAATGGTACAATCATATAAACATTTGCATTTGCAAACGGGGTTTCTATAAAATGGTACAATCCTTTAGATATTTGTATTTGCAAATGGGTTTTCTATAAAATGGTACAATCATTTAGACATTTGTATTTGCAAACGGGTTTTCTATAAAATGGTACAATCCTTTAGATATTTGTATTTGCAAACGGGTTTTCTATAAAATGGTACAATCCTTTAGACATTTGCATTTGCAAACGGGTTTTCTATAAAATGGTACAATCATATAAACATTTATATTTGCAAACGGATTTTTTATAAAATGGTACAATCCTTTAAACATTTCTATTTAAAAACGGGGTTTCTATAAAATGGTACAATCATTTAGAAATTTGTATTTGCAAACAAGTTTTCTATAAAATGGTACAATCATTTAGACATTGTATTTGCAAATGGGTTTTCTATAAAATGGTACAATCATTTAGACATTTGTATTTGCAAACGGGTTTTCTATAAAATGGTACAATCCTTTAGATATTTGTATTTGCAAACGGGTTTTCTATAAAATGGTACAATCATTTAGACATTTGTATTTGCAAACGGGTTTTCTATAAAATGGTACAATCATTTAGACATTTGTATTTGCAAATGGGTTTTCTATAAAATGGTACAATCATTTAGACATTAGTATTTGCAAACGGGTTTTCAATAAAATGGTACAATCCTTTAGATATTTGTATTTGCAAACGGGTTTTCTATAAAATGGTACAATCCTTTAGACATTTGTATTTGCAAACGGGTTTTCTATAAAATGGTACAATCCTTTAGACATTTGTATTTGCAAACGGGATTTCTATAAAATGGTACAATCCTTTAGACATTTGTATTTGCAAACGGGTTTTCTATAAAATGGTACAATCATTTAGACATTTGTATTTGCAAACGGGTTTTCTATAAAATGGTACAATCATTTAGACATTTGTATTTGCAAACGGGTTTTCTATAAAATGGTACAATCATTTAGACATTTGTATATGCAAACGGGTTTTCTATAAAATGGTACAATCCTTTAGATATTTGTATTTGCAAACGGGTTTTCTATAAAATGGTACAATCCTTTAGACATTTGTATTTGCAAACGGGTTTTCTATAAAATGGTACAATCCTTTAGACATTTGTATTTGCAAACGGGTTTTCTATAAAATGGTACAATCCTATAGACATTTGTATTTGCAAACGGGTTTTCTATAAAATGGTACAATCCTTTAGACATTTGTATTTGCAAACGGGTTTTCTATAAAATGGTACAATAATTTAGACATTTGTATTTGCAAACGGGTTTTCTATAAAATGGTACAATCCTTTAGACATTTGTATTTGCAAACGGGTTTTCTATAAAATGGTACAATCCTTTAGACATTTGTATTTGCAAACGGGTTTTCTATAAAATGGTACAATCCTTTAGACATTTGTATTTGCAAACGGGTTTTCTATAAAATGGTACAATCCTTTAGACATTTGTATTTGCAAACGGGTTTTCTATAAAATGGTACAATCCTTTAGACATTTGTATTTGCAAACGGGGTTTCTATAAAATGGTACAATCCTTTAGACATTTGCATTTGCAAACGGGGTTTCTATAAAATGGTACAATCCTTTAGACATTTGTATTTGCAAACGGGGTTTCTATAAAATGGTACAATCTTTTAGACATTTGTATTTGCAAACGGGGTTTCTATAAAATGGTACAATCTTTTAGACATTTGCATTTGCAAACGGGGTTTCTATAAAATGGTACAATCTTTTAGACATTTGCATTTGCAAACGGGGTTTCTATAAAATGGTACAATCTTTTAGACATTTGTATTTGCAAACGGGTTTCTATAAAATGGTACAATCCTTTAGACATTTGCATTTGCAAACGGGGTTTCTATAAAATGGTACAATCCTTTAGACATTTGTATTTGCAAACGGGTTTTCTATAAAATGGTACAATCCTTTAGACATTTGTATTTGCAAACGGGGTTTCTATAAAATGGTACAATCCTTTAGACATTTGCATTTGCAAACGGGGTTTCTATAAAATGGTACAATCTTTTAGACATTTGTATTTGCAAACGGGGTTTCTATAAAATGGTACAATCTTTTAGACATTTGTATTTGCAAACGGGGTTTCTATAAAATGGTACAATCTTTTAGACATTTGCATTTGCAAACGGGGTTTCTATAAAATGGTACAATCTTTTAGACATTTGCATTTGCAAACGGGGTTTCTATAAAATGGTACAATCTTTTAGACATTTGTATTTGCAAACGGGTTTCTATAAAATGGTACAATCCTTTAGACATTTGCATTTGCAAACGGGGTTTCTATAAAATGGTACAATCCTTTAGACATTTGTATTTGCAAACGGGTTTTCTATAAAATGGTACAATCCTTTAGACATTTGTATTTGCAAACAAGTTTTCTATAAAATGGTACAATCCTTTAGACATTTGTATTTGCAAATGGGTTTTCTATAAAATGGTACAATCCTTTAGACATTTGTATTTGCAAACAGGGTTTCTATAAAATGGTACAATCATTTAGAAATTTGTATTTGCAAACGGGGTTTCTATAAAATGGTACAATCCTTTAGACATTTGTATTTGCAAATGGGTTTTCTATAAAATGGTACAATCATTTAGACATTTGTATTCGCAAACGGATTATCTATAAAATGGTACAATCCTTTAGACATTTGTATTTGCAAACGGGTTTTCTATAAAATGGTACAATCCTTTAGACATTTGTATTTGCAAACGGGTTTTCTATAAAATGGTACAATCCTTTAGACATTTGTATTTGCAAACGGGTTTTCTATAAAATGGTACAATCCTTTAGACATTTGTATTTGCAAACGGGTTTTCTATAAAATGGTACAATCATTTAGACATTTGTATTTACAAACGGGTTTTCTATAAAATGGTACAATCCTTTAGACATTTGTATTTGCAAACGGGGTTTCTATAAAATGGTACAATCCTTTAGACATTTGTTTTTGCAAACGGGGTTTCTATAAATTGGTACAATCCTCTAGACATTTGTATTTGCAAACGGGGTTTCTATAAATTGGTACAATCTTTTAGACATTTGTATTTGCAAATGGGTTTTCTATAAAATGGTACAATCCTTTAGACATTTGTATTTGCAAATGGGTTTTCTATAAATTGGTACAATCCTTTAGATATTTGTATTTGCAAATGGGTTTTCTACAAAATGGTACAATCCTTTAGACATTTGTATTTGCAAACAGGTTTTCTATAAAATGGTACAATCCTTTAGACATTTGTATTTGCAAACGGCGTTTCTATAAAATGGTACAATCTTTTAGACATTCCTATTTGCAAACGGGGTTTCTATAAAATGGTACAATCCTTTAGACATTTGTATTTGCAAACGGGTTTTCTATAAAATGGTACAATCCTTTAGACATTTGTATTTGCAAACGGGTTTTCTATAAAATGGTACAATCCTTTAGATATTTGTATTTGCAAAACACACATGCATAAAATGTGTAATGACTATTCTTAAAGTCGTGATCGACAAGCACTTCAAGGCCGTCTACAGAAGGGAACGGAAGGGCTACTAGCAGCTTAGTATGATGGAGTGAGCAATCACTATAAGAATCGAGTAAAGTTAAACTAAAGTATTTACCTGATCCCCATAGTTTGAGTATCTTCTTGAAACTGCTGCTCCTTTTCAAGGTTCCTGACCGGCTGGGTTCATGATGTTCCATATGACAAAGGATATCCATACATCGGGTCGTGCGTATGACCAACACTTGTCACGGCACTTCACTGTATTTCCTTTACAAACACTTTCTGTTTAGAGCACTTGTCACTAAGGCAGTTTTCGTCATCACAGTGAACATTTTCCACGTAAAGATAGATATACACTGCTCTACGAATGTACACAATGTAAAATTACTTAGGCAAATATAAAGGCGCACGGATTAGGGTTACTGATTGTCGATACGTTATTGGAATCCATTTTCTAAATTAACGTGTTGGGCTGGAGCGGATGTAAATTTACCACTGCAAATTAAACTATAAAATTATTAAAAACTTGAAAATTTAATAAGTTAAAAATTCTATTTTTACGAAACATCTGGCGGATTCGTTTTTTATACACGTAATAGATTTTAATATAATTTTAAATGTGTTTTCTTTATATTCACTTTTATATTTATTATTATTATTATTATTATTATTATAAATTATATTATTACCTAATACTAACAGATTGATAATAATAATAATATATCACTAACACTTTAATGTAGGCCCTACCTAAACGAGAACTATTAAATAAATGCTTCCATTTTCAAGCTTATTTAGAGTCTCAAAATCAGCTTGAAAATACGAACACGTAAATAATAGTTCTCGAAAGTCGACTCGGAAATATATAAAGTACGATTCTGTTTAGGTAGGGCCTACATTAAAGTGTCAGTGATAAGTGAATACAAGAAAACAGTGTTGCAAAGTTATATAAATCTCAGAACCTTAAAACATTACTCTTCAAAAAAACTAATATGCAAATTTTAAAACTCTTTAATGTTTTTCATGAAATTCTGACGCGTAAAGCAGACGAATACAGACAGATTCAAGTTATGCAAGAAACATTTCTCCCGACAGAGACCAATGATAATGGCTTTAAAACTAAACGGAGGCGCAAAACGCATTAGGGTCTCGACTGCACACGTGCACGGAGAAGGGGAGGATGCCGTCGACCTCGGTGAAGTGCCGCAAGTCAATCAATTGTTACGGGCGACCACAAAGGCGTTTCAATTATTTAAACAGATTGCTTTTCTAATTAGTTCAAATCTTTCAAGTCGAAGAACAAAACCATGTTTGAAAACAGATTCCTCCAGTAGTGACGAATCTGGACATCGCATTTATTCAGACCACAAAAGATGTTTCAAATATCTTTTTTATGTTTACCCTCTATACATACTCTGATATTAAATAGACGCCTGTCTCGAAACCTTGCTGTAGTTTTATAAATTCTAGGGTTTTTGTGGAAATCATATAAACGTATCCGTGGTATTTTCTACAGAAATCAAATAAACGATTAATTAGGAATACCAAAAACAGACGCCTGTCTCGAAACCTTGCTGTAGCTTTACAAATTCTAGGGTATCTGTGAAAATCAACTAAAGGTATTTGTGGTATTTTCTACTGAAATCAAATAAACAATTTATTAAGAATACGTAGGACATGTTTTACTTGAAGTCAAGTTCTACCTGAAAACGCGTCTGTGAAAAAGCAACCGCTTTCAATAATGGAATAAACAACACGAAACACCCTCTAACAAAATACAATAATTTTGTTTCAACTTTACGTACATTTCAACTGCAAAAATCTCTTTTCTATTTTTGTTCCCGTAATGTGCATAGAGGTAATAAAAAATTATTCTGGTCAAGCGGTGTTTTCTATTACTTATTACAAATTCATTAAAGTTTGTTCAAAACTCGTGATTCCAGTATTGTAGTTGATTTACAGAACACGACAACATAAAGTAACTCAATTTCAAAAATATACATTAAATAAAGCTAATTTTACTTTAAATGTGTCAACGAATGACTATTTACATATAGCTTTCAACTCATAACTGTCAAACCGACGCCAACAGTTTCACTAGTAGCGGCAAAATTACTAAAAGAAACATGTTTGCCATTAGTAGAGAAATTAAAGTTTTTCTCATTTCAACCTCTACTGAATTTACTGAAAATGAAAAAAATTCTGTTTAATAAAGTGAGGACAGCATCATCTTCTTCCAGACGATTTTTTAAAACCGGTTTATTTCAAAGGTAATAAATAAGTAATTGAGCTATACACAAACAATTTAATACTTTAATTTTCAGCAATATCTTTCTGTGTTGATTTTGAAATAGTTTTTCTCTTGGTATTTATTATTGCTAGCATAATTAGATATACTTTAAAGTAACAAATTTTAAATAAACTTCTGAGGAAAATGGAATAACTAAAAAAACAACAAAATCCAAAGCAGTCAATAATTTTTTTTAAAGTGACGTTTAGGCGACAAATCACCATTTTTTATTGAGTATAACTACAGAAATTCTAAACTTCAACTACTATTTATAGTTTTGAATGTGTGTAGTAATCCTCACTCATGATGATGTATTTGTTACTGAAACCCGAAACAGAAAAATAATTGAATGAGTTGATGTTCCTTATTTATTATAATATTTTCATTTCGAACAGATTGAAAATATGCTTCTAAAAATGTGAAAAATTCTTTACTACGTCCTGCCCTCCTGAGTACAGAAAAAGTTATTAAATCTCGGCAGCGATGAATGAAATTTAAAAAATTTGAAAAACATTTTACTTCAAATCGAAAACACAAGGTGAAGATAATTTAACAAAATACGGCACCATTTAATACCACATCGCAATATAATTACAAAATAGTGTTAAAAATGTTCAAAAAAAAGTACAATAAATATTGCAAACGTTGACTAATCATTGTATTCTTGAGGCGAAAGATGCCTTCTGTCTTGTATGATGTAAAGCAGGGGTTCACAAACTCTCTGGGCCCCCTCCTCTTGAAATGAAATCCTCAACCCCCCCCCCTTAGCTTTACACTTTAAATATATGGTATGAGCATATAAAAAAGAATCAAATATAATATAATAATATTATATAATATATATTATATATATATATATATATATATATATATATATATATATATATATATATATATTAAATATGGTGATATGTTTTCTTGTAATATAGTTAATAAATTAAAAATATTTCAAAAACAAGAATACATTTAATGCATATATTTATTCAAAGCTTTTCAACGATAAAGGATTAAAAATGAATATATTTGAAACATTGGAAATTTATAAGCATAAAGTTAAAGACAAATTAATTGATGAACAAATTCAAGTGAGATCAAGCACCAAACTATTTATAAGGTCATTGATGTTATAGAAAAAATTACATAAGTGCAATACTTATAAACATGGTCGTTTGTAGCACATATGATTTAATTTTGTAAAAATATTTTATTAGATAATTATTTTCCTGAAGATGCTGGTACTATTTTATCGGCGAAAAGCTTTGAATAATATATTCACTAGAAGTATTCTTGTTTTTGAAATATTTTAAATTTATTATATATATATATATATATATATATACATTAAAATCAATTTATTTACAAATAATTTCACAAATAACGTGATATAACATTTCAAGTTGTAATTCGCAAGGTAAATTTTAACCGACAAGAGACAAATCTGTTTGTGCGATGCTTGAGACTGCATTTAATACACTAGCATGCCTATTTGTAGTATTTTAGTAAGGGCACAACCCAAGTAATTAACAATATCTTAACAATTTGTTCCTACTTTCAAACTGGTCTCGTGCCCTCCAGTTTGGGAACCAATGGTGTAAAGCATTCACGTACACTTACATAAATCAATTCACTTGTCAATCAGCTTTATATAAATCAATTCACTTGTCAATCAGATTTATATAAATCAATTCACTTGTCAATCAGCTTTATATAAATCAATTCACTTGTCAATCAGCTTTATATAAATCAATTCACTTGTCAATCAGCTTTATATAAATCAATTCACTTATCAATCAGCTTTATATAAATCAATTCACTTGTCAATCAGCTTTATATAAATCAATTCACTTGTCAATCAGCTTTATATAAATCAATTCACTTGTCAATCAGCTTTATATAAATCAATTCACTTGTCAATCAGCTTTATATAAATCAATTCACTTGTCAATCAGCTTTATATAAATCAATTCACTTGTCAATCAGATTTATATAAATCAATTCACTTGTCAATCAGCTTTATATAAATCAATTCACTTGTCAATCAGCTTTATATAAATCAATTCACTTGTCAATCAGCTTTAAGAACTTCATTATGTTTTCAAATAAGCAAATCGAAAGAGAAATTTGTAGCTATATTATAATACAGTATAACACAGTGTTTTGTTTTATAAAGAAACCTTGAATTTATAAAGTTACGTATGTTGTAAAATGAGGTTATGTTTCTACTTCTTGAAATTTGTCATTTTTGAAGAATCTTCAGCAAGTGTAATTATTTTTCGTGTTGCTTAAGGATTTCTAAATCACAAGTATAATTCGGCGACATTGAGAACGATGGTAAATACTGGAATACTTTTTTCGTTGTAATTCACAATGAATTACTAATTGTAATTAAATGATTAAAACAGTAAAATGCTAAATATTTTCTAAAAGAAATACGGAAATCTACGGAAATAAATTGTTGAGAGTGTAGGTAGGTAGCAAAACGGGGTCGTTAGGCTTTATGTTCGACGCTTCCGTAAAGGTTACAATATCGTTTAGCGGAATCAATATGACAATAAATATGTAGACCCTCCCAACGGCCCACAGCTTCATTACGGGTAAAGACCTGATTGCCTAGCAAATGGAATGGGGTCACCACTGGGCATGCTCAACCTATATGAAGAGATTCAATTTCGCGGCTGACAGGTTAGGGCTGCGACTATTGAAATAAAAAAAAAACCGAAACTAACGCGTAAACTGAATTTACATCTCGCTATTTGAAAACATACTAACACAAAACATTTGGAACGCCTAATGCGTAATATGCTTCTATCTGTGAGCACATTATAATTCATTCTGCAAATCCAATGGTTGAATATTCAGTATGAAATACTTTTATTCTATATCTTAATTTAGAATATTTAAAGTTTTAATTGTTTTAGCAATCCTGTGACATGTAGAATTCGAAATAATTTATATTCAACGCATGATGCTTGTTGTACAATAGCAACTTTTCCAAAATTTACAGAGTGCAATCGACAGTATACGTAGTATAGCTGAATTAAAATTATAAAGGGATTTGGAAGTCAGCATTGAAGGAGGACGGAACAAACACAAGAAACACGTAACACTGTAAATATAGGTTATCAAGGAAATGGTAAGTCCAAGGCGACAGAGGAACGGAATAAATTAGTTTATATCTAGGTTGGAAAAATACCTTTATAATTTTAATTATACTGTACGTAGGTAAGTAGTAAAATATTAGACTCAAACTCTCACTTATCACCTGTGTACTAATTACAGATTAATTTCTGTGTTCGCGTCGCCATCATCAGTGGTAGGCTTAATACAACATAAAGGCGTGTAGCCTACACTGATGACAACGTCATCGCGAAACCAGTTTTCAATTAGTCAAATGCTAATTAGTGAAGTAGGTCAGGTCTAATATTGTACTGTTTACTTTTGTAGCATTATTCTTATTAACTAAGCTGTAATTAATTATATACAATTGCAATGCAGTTACATATGTATTAGGTCAGTTACTTTTGAGATAGCGATTTGCGACATGTGGCGTCCTTGAAACTGTTAACGAAAGAGGGATGGATGGATGGAGAGGGGGGAGGGGAGAGAGGGGAAGAGCGAGAGAGAGAGACAGACAGACAGAGAGATTCATTAACAACAAGGGTACAAAACAGAACTAACACACCAAACACATAAGGTACAAAGTAAAAGCAACGTAAACGCGAGGAAAAGTTAAAGAGCTTTAAAGAAGAGTTTATAAAGATTTTATTACAAATGTTCCGATGACGCAAGAAGGCGAAGGCCCTGTCAATAGCAGAATCGTTTGAAGATAAATACGGAGCGCTACAGAATATGTGTCACAAAACGTGGGACAGTTTTGCATAAGAATCACTGTGCTGTCAATGAACACGGCCGACGCTGTCAAAGAACATTGGAGACGCCCAAAGACACCTTGATTACAACCAATGTGTTATTACTTACAATATGCTTTCGTTTTCAACGAGAATCTAACAGATTTCTTTTCTCTAACCAGTTCCGAAGTTTAGGATCAAAGATTAACAGTTTCTTTTATCGTTTGAGGATGGTTTCTTAGTAAATGAAATATACATGATTTGGAGAAGGTGTGCTGTTATTTTATATTAAAATAAATAAAACCTCTTAAACACAAAAGCATTTTTCTATTTAAATCCTGATGTGCATTTCAATTGCAATCAATCGTGCATTTCAATTGCAATCAATCAACTTCACACAAAGTTACTACAAACTCTTGTAGTAATTATTTCAGTCTTGCAGCAATTTCCTCTGAAGATGACTGCTTTGCAATCGAAATGTACATCCGGATTTGAATAGAAACGTTTTTGTGGTTAAGGGGTATTATTTATTTTTAATAAGAAATGTACAATAGGTTGATAAAATCGTAGTTAATAATGTGTTTTGTTAGACTTATTTTAAAACAGATTGGAAAAAAATGTTTGCCTATCCTTTTCTGAATAAAAAAATTAATAACAATATTTTGATTGGTAAACAAAAAAACATTATGTGCAAGCCAACCTAGACGAATGTTTAATTAGAAATGAAAACGTTGTCACGATGTTTTTTTTTATAATTTACTTCAACAGTTTACGAGGTTTTAACTAAAAAAAATCTACTTTTTTACTGAAAACACTAATTATTTTTTATATTTATTTCCTTTATTCATATAAATACTAGTTTGGTCATTTCGAGGACGCCCGCGTTAGTGACGAAGAAACAGGTAGAAAACTCGTCGGTAACGTTCAGGGATACAGCTATGAGGTGGTCCCAAGTAGACAAAGCGGCCACTTATGTTGTATTCAAGTAATAATATAAATTCAAAACTAATTAATCACTTTGGCATAAAGTCAGGCGTGCAACTTGCCACCCACGGGGGTTTTGAAGGCGCCATAGGAACAGGAATTTAAACGGAGTAAGGAAAAATACACCAAAACGTACAGAGCTTCGTTAACAAGAACCATTCCCCAAGAGTACAGATTAATACAACGCACTCAAACGTCACTACAGCTAATGTAATAATCCCGACTAATTTCGAGGAAGATGTCTTAGTCAAACGAACAGATAGACTTTAGGTAACCGTTAAGACTTACGCAAATATTCACGCCCATTTTCATTTAAAATGAAACATACATTATCAATCTCCCCTTAGAAATGAGAATTCGCTTTGTACAAGAAACTAATTTCAGCCTGTTTAATTTCTACCATGATAAATTCAAACTTTTTTTATACGGAATATCACAATTGTAAAAACCCTATTGTCAAGCACAAAACTTTCCTTTGATATACGACTGGCTGTGTGCAATTAGAAAATACTCACACAAAATTCAAATATTTTGCAATGGTATTGCCCGTTTACAATCAAACAGCTGCTTTCCAATTGCCATCACGATGGTGGGTCATTCACGCTGAACCTCCGTGGGAAATGAACCTGGGCGCTACGGCTACGTAACTAAAATCTAGGCCAACCGGAAGCTTACTAGTAACTAATGCAAACAGTAAACGTTTGTATGTCAAGATAAAATTCTAAATTTCTTCTATTTTTTCAATTTTTTCTACTAGTTTACACTTTTTTCATATATATATATATATATATATATATATATATATATATATATATATATATATATATATCTTGTTCGAATTTGCAATCGTAAATAAAATATTTTTTATTCATCCACTCAAGTTCAAATATATATTTTTTAAAACATCTAGTGGATGATACCTGATGTTAAAACAGTTTTTTCCAATATTTAACTTCTAGGATGACACTTGATGTCAATAGGTTCAAATATTAATTCCTTTATTAAATCTAATTAATTCATTTTAGTTTTATGTGGGAGGAAAACCTTTCACAAAAGAGCCGAGGTTAGATTAGGTTATTTCATCTCATTTGGCTTAAAATATGTGATAAAATAGGATTTCATAAAACAGCTGTTTTTACCTTAAAGGTTATGTGGTAGAACAGCTATTTCAACGCACAGGCTTTGTGTGTATATTATTTGTTTAATACGGCTGTTATATAGAGGCAAACATTTGTTTGTCATAGATTGCACGGCTTTGAGTACATCAATAACATCAATCAAAACCGAAAGAATAAAATAGCGATCCCCACGTTGTTGATAGCCTAAAGACATACAGACGGCATCTGGTGATCGTAATGCACGTAAACTTGAGTTGCTATTAGTAAAGCTGCAAGTCGGTTTACACTATTGTTCATATGAAGTTGCTAGTTTTGTTATATCGTCGTCAGAGGAGAATTCCGTCCTTGTCCGTTTTAAGAAAGAAGCTACAAAAACGTTACAAAAAATGACAATTCAGTGTATAATGTTGTATAAAATTATAACCAAATCTATCCTGACTGGATACTTCGTAGGTAAGCCTAAATTTTAATACAGGTATATAGTGATGCTGTATAAAATTATAACCAAATCTATCCTGACTGGATACTTCGTAGGTAAGCCTAAATTTTAATACAGGTATATAGTGATGCTGTATAAAATTATAACCAAATCTATCCTGACTGGATACTTCGTAGGTAAGCCTAAATTTTAATATAGGTATATAGTGATGCTGTATAAAATTATAACCAAATCTATCCTGACTGGATACTTCGTAGGTAAGCCTAAATTTTAATATAGGTATATAGTGATGCTGTATAAAATTATAACCAAATCTATCCTGACTGGATACTTCGTAGGTAAGCCTAAATTTTAATATAGGTATATAGTGATGCTGTATAAAATTATAACCAAATCTGTCCTGACTGGATACTTCGTAGGTAAGCCTAAATTTTAATATAGGTATATAGTGATGCTGTATAAAATTATAACCAAATCTATCCTGACTGGATACTTCGTAGGTAAGCCTAAATTTTAATATAGGTATATAGTGATGCTGTATAAAATTATAACCAAATCTGTCCTGACTGGATACTTCGTAGGTAAGCCTGAATTTTAATATAGGTATATAGTGATGCTGTATAAAATTATAACCAAATCTATCCTGACTGGATACTTCGTAGGTAAGCCTAAATTGTAATATAGGTATATAGTGATGCTGTATAAAATTATAACCAAATCTATCCTGACTGGATACTTCGTAGGTAAGCCTAAATTTTAATATAGGTATATAGTGATGCTGTATAAAATTACAGGCAAATCTAGACATAGTGCAGTGCGCTGTAACTACCTTGCTCCCGGTTCACGCTATAGGCCTACATGCCATTACAGACTAACATTTAAAATGTGAAAAATGTAACTTTCCGTATATTCCGCGAAAAAAGAGTTGATATTCGTGTTCTACATATTGAAACGAGTAATTAAAAAAAAAAAAATTTTTAACAACGTCATTAAGACTATATTTTTACCCCGATTTTATATATTTTGAAAAAAATTGTTGGTAATCATTCATATCGTCTTGAAGTTGTTGGATACACAAATCACCAGAATCAGCAATATTTTGTTTTCTGACATACTTTAGCAGTATAATAAAAGTTTATTCAAAGAAACAGAAACACGATTATTCAAATAAAAATAATAATTATTTAAATACGGGAGCACTCTTGAGAAACGCATACACAACACAACAAATACTGCTGGCAACTGAGAAACTGAGCAACGAATTTACAGCATGTCGTGACTGGAGCAACTCTAGTTTCTGTGTCACTCGCTAGTCGCGTTGCTATCACTTCACTATAAATATGTGCTTTCAACTCTATACGCTGTGAAAAAGTAACTCAAGTTTGCGTTGCGTTGTCGTCACCAGTTGCCGATACACTACCTGCTGTAAACAAGTTGTGAAGGCGTAGCGAGGCAAGATTCCAGTTTCTGGGTTAGGTTGCTTACCTGAGCATCTAGTTACTTATCAAATTAAAATCGAGTTCAACGTACCTTCAGCACAACGTATAACCGCCGGCTTACAAGCCTGCACGCCAGTCTCACATCTGGGTGGAATTGTCTTTATTGCTATTAATAGTTGTGATAACATCTCTATGCCGACAACAGTTTTACAAAGAATAGTCATTTCAGAGTTTTTAATGGAAAACTATTATTCATTCGAAAAACATCAGTTTCGGGCAAATTTTCTTCAAGATTTTAAAGATTTAATAAAATTAGACTATAAAGTTAAGTTAAATAAATTTTATTACACTAAACACACGACATAACCTTTCTAGTTAATAATCGAATAAGCTGAACACATATTTAGACGGCGTACTATCTAGTCCAACATTCCAATATTATCTGTTGTTGTTGATTTCCGTAAAACAATGTAATACTGGTCGTCTACTTGGACACTCTCGCTTCAGGGTATGTTATAGGTTTACACACTTAACATAGTTAAATACATTTTTCGTAGCGGCCTATTAAGACCCAAATTTTATTTCAATGGTTTTCTGGTACTTAAACATTTTCTTTCCGTATTTAGGTGTTTTCTACTTTTCATTTTAAATCTTTCGAAAAATGCTGTTAGGGTTTTTAGCTTCTTAACCTCTAACTGACAAAGTTAGCTGGTAAAGTTTCGTCTAGAGGGTCCACTAGTGACGTCACTACCCACTTACTTTCGTACTAGACGCATTCCCATTGGGGATATTACAGCGTTAGACGAGGGGCTAGAGGTTGACGACAGAGATTCTGCCATAGTGTCGGAACTGCGATTTATGCACAACATAACGGATGTACTTTAGATATTCTTCCTATTTTCAAATATGTGCAGGAAAACGTATCCGCGCGCGCGCGTGTATATATATATATATATATATATATATATATATATATATATATATGTGTGTGTGTGTGTGTGTCTGTGTGTGTGTTTGTGTGCACGTGCGTGCGTGCGTGTTTTATTGTGTGATGTATGTGTGTGTGTGTGTGTGCGCGTGTTATTGTGTGGTGTGTGTGTTTGCGCGCGCGCGTGTGCGTGTGCGTGGTCTTGACTCAATACTTAAGGACCAAGCTAATGATTAAAAACATGTCTGTTATTGTTTTAATAATTTAGTCTAACTATGACAATTCTCAAAAGCAAAGTAGCTTAAAAAAAGATCAATGAACAAAGAAATGTTTCATATTTAACTTTTATATATTTTGTGGTTTTAACAATTTAAATTTATCATTAACCGCAACTATTACTTTTTTGCTAAACTTATTTCAAAGGTGTATTGATGAATTCACGTCTATACCCCGAAGAGAACATCATTCTCACAGGGACCTTGAGCCATGATTGCTCTACTCTCACCTCATCAGGGGAGCTGCATTATTCCTACATCCCGCAATGCCGCTATTACTTTCGCCTTAGAAAATAAACAAATACACAAACGTATTACAAACTTTACAATGCATCCTATAAGGAATGCTTGTAACTGGAGGGTGTTGTGTTACGCTCAGCCACGACGCTACGTCACAGCCACCGCCTGCCATATCATGAGGAATTTTTCATTACTTTTTATTGGATCTGTAGTTCACTACTCTACTGGAATGGAGCCAATAAACTGTGACGTCTGTACAGTTATCCTACTGGGCAGCAAGTGAAATGGTTTGGAAAGGCTCTGCAGAGGCTGCCTTACTCGCGTCACTAGAACAGGTGTCTGGCATCGTGACGTTTACAGTTAATCTGATACTGTATATTCGCAGATTTGATGATGTTTCTGCGACTTTTATTTAACACTTTGAATGCGTATATATTACTATAAGCTCCCCAAGTAAAACACAACTTCCTTGCCGGGTTAACGAGATATTAAGAAACCACTGGCGTATTTAATTATATTAGAAGGCCATACTCTATAATTCAAGTTAATCATTGGCTGTTTACCGTTTGTCTCTCTTCACGCCGGTTGAGACCGGGTATACTAACAGAGCACTTAATACAAATAGAGATGTCATAGCTAAAGGCCCAATGAAGCAGGCTTCCCCAGCCAAGATGGCGCCCCCTTCCACTTTCCTACCCAGTACACTGAAGTCCCGAGCGTCAAATCAAGCCCCGTCTATAACGTCCCCTTAGAATATAAAAAAATTGTTTTTCAATCAATAATACATTTTAATCCTACTTCGTTTTACCTACTCTTTCACATCTATCAGGGGGTTTAATGCCCCTTCCATATTCCTACCTTCAAGGTCATTTTTTCCTATCCCTTGACACGATATTACTCATTTTGTTTAATTGCCTACAAGGAACGGTTACTCTTTTAAAAATAGTTGAGATTTATGAAACTATTAAGTTTACTCGATTAAGTTTAACCCTACTTCTAGAATATTTTTTACGCGAATCACTCACAAACGAAAATTATTGAGATGATAACCCGAATGAATGTTTCATTTATATTTCTTTAAAAATTAAACAATCTAATTGATTAAGATTGTCCCCATTTCCCTTTAAACATAAAACACAGTGTCGGTTTTCATAAAAATGTCACTGCGTTGAAAAATTAAAGTCTGTGTTTAGTTTGAAATAGAGTTACAATTATTAAGTTAAATACTGTAACGGCCACGGTAGCACTCCTGATTTATGTCAGAAAGCATGACAATAACAAGTCCATAACTACTACGAACACAACAGTACGCCGTCTCGTAAATGCTAGAATCTTCTGAAAGTAAGCGGATAGAAATTACTAGAAGCGGTCAGTCGATATAAGAAGATTTTATTAAGCTAGAGTGTTTACATCGTAGCGAAGAGAGTAAAGCTCTATAAACAGAGCGGGATAAGTGTAAATAGACTATTATCGAACTTTGTATCTATTATTAGACCTAATTATAACAGTGATTTGGACGCTTGTAAGTTTTTAGTGTGAAAATAATAATAGCTATAAAAGTATATGAATTAATAGTTATTTAATCTACAATTGTTTTATAATTTATTGAACTATGTAAGAAGATAACAATACAATTGGCAGAAAATTAATTTTACTAACCAAAACGTAGTACTAGGAGAGAGTTAATACACCATTAATGTTATATGAGCTAGAAATTACTATCCAGTTTAGTTAGACAGTCATAAAAGATAAAAAGAAATTAGCTAAACATAGCAATAGCTAGAGCTACCAGATACAACGAGTTAGACGTTTTAGTCCCCCTGAGGAACTGTTTAGAATGCAAGTTCCTTTAAACTATTTAAGTCACTTTACGCATTTAACCGTTCGATCTGAAAATAGTAGACACTAGTAATAACAAGATTCCAGTTACCTAATAAAAAAAAACATTTTCACCGACAATTTAAATAAAAATTAAAACGGTTTCCTGTTTTATGAAATTGGTTATCATCTTAGTGTAAGAAGACTTCCTGGAACGTGACCAAATCTGATACAGACTCTGAACGAGCCGGAGTTTCCAGGAACGGCGTAAGATGAAACACAGAAATTTGAACAACAATTACGGAAGAAGGAAAATTAAAATTGGGAGGAAAAAGAAAACGAGATTCATCGGAATGGAATAAAATTTTATTATATGTTTGAGTACAGTTTTCTACCATTCGTAACGTCTCAATATTTTCCTCTGTGGACGCGTTTCGGAGTAACTCCATTTTCAAAACTTCAATCGTACTTCAGGCAATCTTAAGGAGTTACTGAAATTGAGTTGAAGTTCTGAAAATGGAGTTACTCCGAAACGCGTCAACAGAGGAGAATATTGAAACGTTAGCTAAGGCAGAACACTGTACTCAAACATATAGAAATATTCTAAAGATGAGAATATTAAGAAGTTTTATAACTTAAAATTTAAAACATACTAGGCTGTAGAAATGTCGTGGTACTTGGTAGAAACATTTGTAATAAAATTTTATACTTTCTGCTTCTATAAACTCGAAAACAATTCGACGCACAGAGTTAAAATAAGTTTAAACATTATATAAGGCGATAAGGGGTTTCCCTAATTTTATTACAGATAAGCGCCTGGATGATAAAGACAAAAATAGCTAAAAGCAGACTTTTAAAGATCCGTCTGAAGAGCTGGACGAATCGGAACCTGTTAATTAAAAGCAAGTCCAGATGTTGGGACGAGGGCCTTTTAGAAAGAAGCATAAATAAAATTATTTTTTCCAGTTTCCAAACTGCCGTTTGAGCAGCTTAAATCAACTAAAACCGTCATTTGGCGTTTTAATTAGTTACACGTGTTTCAAGGAAAGAGAAACCTAGCGGGAACCTTAGTCGATCACATATAGCTTCATTAAACATAGCAAAGTACGGTGTAAAACTTTCCTAAATACGTGACGTAAAGGGCTGTCAGTAACTAGCCCTGGAACTGACACAGTACCCACCTACATGGGCTAGTGATGGGCTACTTTAAGAAGGATAGTTATATTCAACATTTCCTAAATGCGTACGATAGATAGAAACACCATAGTTTCACGTTTCTCCTGTACTATAGGGTGGCGTTGAACGGAGCCGTGTCTAACTTTACAACAATTTTTAAAAATAATGTAAATAAATATGTCGTTACCCTAAACTAATAAACTATTTATTTTGACTTTGACAGCTTACTAGAGTTTTAACTTATTATCAAATGAATTCACGTATTTCCAAACTGTGGCCAAATTGTGTTGGCATACCTTTAAAATTTAATGTTAACAACATTTGCTTAACAATATGTAAGTTGGCGATTATAAAAAAATGCCTTGGCAAACCTGTGTCACGTAAAAAATGATAATTGTTAAAAACATATGTTATATGCCGTATAAGCTATAAAACTCCATAACTAATTCAGTAAAACCAAATTTTTACTTATTTGGACAAAACTGTGACAAAAAAATAATTAAAAAAATATGCTAAATTATGTATATATAAATATTTATTTATTTATTGACGTATATATAGGTCAAACCAAGAAAAAATTAAATATGGAACTTATAACAGTAATTAATAACGGATTAAGAATGAAAATATACGAACTATTCGCAATTTAATAAATACAGTAATATTAAGAAATTAATAAATGAACAAATACAAAATACATTCTGAATTTGATTCTACATTCAATGTCTAATGATAAGGCAAAAAAATAAATTGGCAATTTGTATACATTATTTTAAAAATGCTATTTCTAATTTAACATATGTTTTATACCATTCATTATTGTATTATTCATTCCTGATGTTGTTGGTACTGTTAATAAATAATTCTTTTATTAGAATAACCTCATTTGTTTTTTATTATTATATAAGAAACCATTATATATTTGTGTGGTGTGTGTGTGTGTGTGTGTGTGTTATATTAAATCAAATACTATACCAAACACACTATATTTATGTATTGTGTGAGTGAAATTGTATTGTAACTACAAACTTGTATTGCTAAGTGGGCTTGATATCTAACTAGTGTTCAAAACAATTCAAGTACTGATGAATTTACGCGTGTTTGCACACTTGAACTAAAACCTACATTATTGAACCTATGCAGATTACATTATTTTTGCTTTTTGTTTATGTAAAATACGCAAAAATCTCGTAAACATTTTGTTACCGTTTGCAAGCTTAAAAACGTTTATCGAATTTCTCACTATTTTCGTAAATACCGTTTCGAAAATTTTCGGCTTGCCTGTTTGTTTTCGTAATGTGAAATATTTATGTATGTTGAGTGTAACGTATGATTGAGTGATTGTCTTAGATTTGCTTCACGTATGAAGGGAGCAAACATAATGTTCTGGTAAGTTTTATCCTAACCTGGTCAAGGCACACAAAATATTCATGTTATGAGTTTAGATTCCCTTTAAGAGGCAAGTAGTCAGCAATGACAAGCCATTGAGGAGTGATGTTTGTCTATATCAGACTTATAGATTTGCTTCACGTATAAAGGGAGCAAACATTATGTTCTGGTAAGTTTTATCCTAACCTGGTCATGGCACACAAAATATTCATGTTATGTGCCTTTAAGAGGCAAGTAGGCAGCAATGACAAGCCATTGAGGAGTGATGTTTGTCTATATCAGACTTATAGATTTGCTTCACGTATGAAGGGAGCAAACATTATGTTCTGGTAAGTTTTATCCTAACCTGGTCATGGCACACAAAATATTCATGTTATGTGCCTTTAAGAGGCAAGTAGGCAGCAATGACAAGCCATTGAGGAGTGATGTTTGTCTATATCAGACTTATAGATTTGCTTCACGTATGAAGGGAGCAAACATTATGTTCTGGTAAGTTTTATCCTAACCTGGTCAAGGCACACAAAATATTCATGTTATGTGCCTTTAAGAGGCAAGTAGCTAGTAATGACTAGCCATTGAAGAGTGATGTTTGTCTATATCAGACTTATAGATTTGCTTCACGTATAAAGGGAGCAAACATTATGTTCTGGTAAGTTTTATCCTAACCTGGTCAAGGCACACAAAATATTCATGTTATGTGCCTTCAAGAGGCAAGTAGCCAGCAATGACAAGCCATTGAAGAGTGATAAGGCCATTGAATCACATTATGTAAGTAGGCTTATCTACACTTACAGTCTGTGTTATTTATAATTGAGTAGAAATTAATTACGTAATTGTTAAGAACTGATCTAGTCAGCTGAATACTTATCGCTTATACAAAGTGCCTTCAACATAAAAAATGCATAGTGCCAGTTCAATCCCCACTCGGAAATACCAGCTTTAGAACATTTATGGAACGCAAGACTTTGAAATTACACTTTTCCATGGCCGAATGAATATTGTCTACGGTAAGATAATACAAATGGTCGAAAGCCCTGTCGGTTTATCACGGTCAAGGGGTATTTACTGAACACGGCCCTACGTCCTGTTTGGACGAGAAGGTGATCGTAAAGCCTGGCCGCCGCCGATCGTAAACTCGCCCGTTAACACACTTTGCGGCGCGCAACCTAACCTCACCGTGCCGTATCGCGGGTAGTTAGCACGATCGCCGCAGACTCCAATTAACAATAACATTGCCTACAATTTATGCAGATCTATTAAGTTTTATAGCGGAAGATATACAGTTATCGTGATTGTCTAGTAACTATGTCTGAGCAGAAACCGCCTCAACCGCCTCAACGGCCTAACCTCGTTTAGTTGTGTCGGGCGAAAAAACCGCACATTCCGAATAGACCGTCACTGTGTTATTAATCGGCGTTACTTGAATACTCACAAAATACACTGCTTTGAGCTGAAATGTCACACACTATCACTACAATTATTGAGCAGCTTAGAAGCATAAAAGAATTTCTGGATTACACAGCTACAAGACTGTAAACCTGTTCATAAATTTCTTGGAAACCAATGAACCGATTGGAATTATTGTTATTATTATTATTCATTTCCATCTTAATAACGATCTGATTAGGTTGTAAGCATTATTATTTTTAACGACGTTAATTCTGCTATTTGAAAAAAAAATCAAACTAGCAGTTATGAGGGTTGCGTTATAACTTTAAAGGGGCTTTAGATATAATTATTAAGGCGTGTGGTTGCCAATAAAGGTTAAACCACACGCCTTTTATAAAAATGCGTTTTATATAAAGTATCATGAACCATTTAAATAAAATTCAATGAGACCAGATGCAACCCTCAACTTAGTTTTATAATTCATTGTAGTTATAAAACCCACTGGGATGACCACGCGGTTATCGAAATGTGCTTAAGGCATTTAATGTTGTATTAGTTATTAATTTTTGAATTAAGGTCGTAGTTTTAATGTCAATTATATTGGGAATTTTTTAAAGAAGATAGTTGCTTAGAATTAAGAGAAAATGTCCGCAACTTAATAATGAATTATTATCCTTTAAACCTTGAAAACATTATATTCCCTTTTATAAAAATGTCATACATTATACACATTCGTGTAGCAAGGCATTCTATTATATAGTACAAGTATTATTTGAATTCTTAGAAATAAATAAAAACAAAAGTTATGAATGAAATGAAGCCTTGCTTCCGTTTCTAGGCATGTTGCTCGGTAGAAACGTAAAAACAATGGCTCCTTCATCATTAAATTTAGCATCTGCTCTTTGACGAACAAGGTAGCATCTTTTGAGAATGTCACTGCATAAAATGTGGAAATAAACCCTTAAAGAACAGAGGTGCTAAAAATAAACTAACCTAAGGCAACAAGGTTTAAATGTTTCGAATAGACGTTACTTTTATCACATTAACACTATTCATTAACGCTGGGTACAGACATGAAAAGGGTTGTGAATTACTTTATACTGATTTGCCCGTGAGAGGCCGAGTTTCTTTTTATGACTCGGGAGTTGTTCTGAGGCACATTCAAAATGTTTTTGTGCAGATTTGATCTTGAATTCCATGATTCAAACCCAACTCGTCTTAGCCGCAAGATTTATAACTAACTGCAACTTAAGGGAGGTGTTACTTATAGAATACAAAGACAACGTAACTGGATGTTATAAACTAAAAGAACAGGTCATAAACAAAACAGAATCGGCAGACGAAATAGAAATAAAAACTGTAAAAGAAGAGAGGCAATGGTCCCTTAGAACTGTGACAAGAGAACAGTTATAGCTCACGTGAGGTGGGTCATCTGCCAGAGATGCAAAGTCTACCGAAACCCCACAAAAGTGTCCACTTACTAAAATCCACTGCACGAAATTGGGCGGGTGTCTGTGTATAGCTATGGGGCCACATATGGAAATGGCCTCGCGAGGTATGGTCGAAAGTAGCTTACCCCTGAGCTAACAGCGTTGCCTAGTCCAAGCGTCGGGTGGTCAGTCTATCGCCTGTCAGTGACTCGTCTCTCGCGCATGTGGCAACGCTGCAATTTTTACCCACCCGCCTGATTTCGTGCAGTGCACGGCAAGGTATTTTTATACGTCTTTATCAGTGGAAACCGTTCTGCGTTAAAATTCACCGTGATGCGTATGTCGTGACATTACGCGGTGAACATATTCTTCAAATTTACCACAGATTAAACAAGCTGATACTCTATCCAAACGATCACAGTGCGCCTGGTGGCCAAATCGGGTACTTTATTGTTAACGATATATAAAACTATGTAAATGACAGATCCCAACGCATCTAGGTAGGTATCGCGCAGCATAACGGCGACAGAAACAGGGCGCCCTATTTCCGTTTCACTCTTGCTGACTACAACAGATTCCCGCTGACTTCGCCTATCTAACATTACGTCTGAAGCGATTCGGTTAAGATTTGCTATACCGGGCAACAACGGTAACGAAAACGATATGGTAGAGTAAGTGCTTTTAATATATAACCTGTGAGAAATAAATACGCCGTAATCGGAGTTGATATTCTAATTCTAAAGTATAACACCAAAACGAAATATTGCAAAGGATTGTGTGAGCTAAAATAGTCACGTTTGAAATTGTATTATTATTCTTGCTATACAAATATGCTGAGACATGTCCTCAGCCATCATATGCTTCTTATGTTCTCTGAAGTAGATACGTATCGGAGGTTCTCCATTTTATCACAAGTATCTCTGTAGTCAGAATATTCTATAAACGTTACCTATCAAACATTTCTTCGCTAAAAAGAGTAACTTAAATCTTTCTGCCTCCTCAATCACAATATATTTCATCTAAATCCATCACATTAAGTGCATATGTTAAGTAATTGAGAACATGGACCTCCTTTCTTGGCATACAACTTTATATAATATACTCTATTCTAGGAAGCGGCCTGTTTCAGTCTTTCAGCACAGTAGGTTTACAATCACCTTGATTTGTTCTTCTTTTTATGATATTCTACCACATTAAAACGATTTATCATTAGTCAATATTTCTATAGATATCGTCTAAAGTTAGTACGTAGAATATTTGTTTAAATTATCTTTAAACTACAAAAATTACCAATTAATCTATTTTCAATGATATATTCTCGCCATACTGTCTCGAGCTATTAGTTCTTAGATCTTGAATATATATTTCTAAATCGTTGGAAATGAATGCACGGTCTCTCGAAAGTCGACCCGCAAATAAACTAATTACACTCATTAATAGAATGAAAAAATATAAAAGTTTAACATAACGTAAGAGTATCCTTTTTAATAAAAAACTACGACAACAGATTATTTTTACTTTTCCTCCATATCTCATGAGTTCCTTAGACACATCGTGCGGCTCCACAGGGGGCGAACCTCTGCATTATCGTAATATAATGATAATTCAACATATATTGTAACTTAATGTAACATTGTAACTTTATGATAATGGTACTAATAATATGGAACAGTTACGTGGATGCTCTTAAATATTTTAATGCAATTTTGGCATATTTGAAGAAGAATCCAAAAAGGATATAATTTATTATCAATAACAAAAACTATTAAAATTGAATCACTTAATAATTAGCATTTTTATTTAAAATTTTACCTTCATATTTAATATGGCCAGATGTTTATTCAAGCTTTTACTTAAGTAAAAACTTTGACTCACAGCTGCTTGTTTAATTGCACAGAGAACAAGAGAAGCAATTATTTCAGGTTTAGAAGAAATCAAACCTCTACATTATAAAAACAACATGTGATCTATTAGCATTCAACAAAAACAGTTTCATATAAATGTTTCGCCTAGAACTAACTGTTTTTAACCTTAAGATTTCTTATTAATCACTTAAACAATAGTTTATGACTATCCGAACTTTAAATTTAGTAAATTTGTTAAAACTTTGAGACAGAACGTTTTCGATCGCTATGTACCGATCTTCATCAGTGTCTTCTGCTTGGAGATGTTGGGTCAAGCGGTGACGGTTTTTGTGTGTCTGTAAATTTCATATTGTTCTAGTGTGTTGATATGCGGTACTTTTTTGTTGATGTGTAGGATTTCTAGGTTATGATAAATGCCTGTGTATTTGTGTCCTGTTTCTTTTAAGTGATTGTAAAATGTTGAGTTGGTGTTATGTTTGTGTTTCTCGACTCTTTGTTTAAAGCTGTAACCTGTTTGTCCAGTGTAGAATTTGTTACATTCGTCGCTGTTCAGTTTGTATACGCCTGGTGCTTGTAGTTTATCTTTGTTGTTAGTGTTGTGTTGTATTTTGTATTGTAACTTGTTATTGGTTTTGTATGCTATTTTGTAAACTATTTTTTGAAATTTGCGGGCTATTTTATTTGTTGTTTTGTTTATGAATGGTAATGTGATGTATTTGTTTTCCCTGTCTGTAGTGTTAATTTTAGTGTTTTCTTGTATTTTGTACAATAGTTTGTCTATTATTGTGGTGTTGTATCCATTTGTGTATGCTAAATATTTAATTTAAAAAGGACCACATCTCAACACACTAGAACAATATGAAATTTACAGACCCACAAAAACTCAAAGTACAAACATATTAAACGAACAAACACAATACAAATCACACATACTCTTTGATACTATCGAAAACCTACCTTTAAAACCCTCACCACTTTACCCAACATCTCCAAGCAGAAGACACTGGATGACGAAGCCACATAGCGATCGATAACGTTCTGTCTCAGTAAGTTTTAACAAATTTACTAAATTTAAAGTTCGGATAGTTATAATCTATTGTTTAAGTGATTAATAAGATTCACCGAACGTAATGGAAACTAAGTAAGATTCTTATTTGAGCAATTAATGTAAAAGTGACAGAACTGGATTAGGAAGTAAACTTGAACTGGACAAATGTCTGAACACATTTAACGAACACAAACCGGCGTCACAGTAATCAACTGCTAATTCGGTTAATGTTAGATGCAAAGCCTCTTGATCAGAGTTGCGTCTGACAATCCGATTACTGCCAAGTTAGCGCAAACAAGTCTATTTGGACGGTACAGCAATCCGCCATTGACGTCAATTCATTGTAATCGATTGTCTATTTATTCCGTCATCCATGGTTTACAAGAACGATAGATGTACAAATTAGTGTAATAAAGTAGGCTACGATTTGCTATCTTGTTTGACTTTATCGAGAGATTCGTCTTTAGATAAGTAGCTTGCATAATGCCTGCGTAGCAGGTGTCACACTGACAGTTAGCACAATAGGACACATAGGGTTGGCCTCATTTAGGCAAAAAGAATGTGTTGCTGTACGCAAGAGGTTAATTGTATTAAAAATGTTTGTTAAAATGTATTCAAGAAAGTAAAACTGAAGATTAAAACAAATAATGTAAAATACTATTATGTTTTGAAATATACGTGACCAGATGGTGGTAACATCAGCTGATGTGACTTTGATTGTTTATTTATTTTATTTTTATTGTTCTGTTTAAGTGAAATGTACCAATACGAATGTTGCAAGTTTGTGTAAAATTATTTGAAAATTGTTTTCAGTAGAAATGATGGTTAGGGAAGATTTACAAGAACATTGCGTAATGTATTGTTTATTTTTGTTGATTTTAGTTCTGTTTAAGTGAAAATGTTGAAATGAATCGTAATGAGTTCATAGACGAGGATGGAAATAGTTACACAAACACAATCTTTACCAAGAAATACCATTGCTATTTTAGCCTAAAATATAATAATATTTAACAGAGAGTATTTCACTTCATTTAATTATAATAAATAAGAAACAGCAATTGCTGCTACGAGCCTCTAGCCAGATTACTAAATGGTAAAGTTACTCTTAAGAAATCACTATACTCTCAATCAACCACTCTATGGCTCGGTTTTTGTTGCTTGTTAATACAGTCATCCAATTTCCAGGTTTATCGATGTTTGAAGATGTTTAATTAGTGAAAAGAGCAAAAATGCCACAAGCGCAACGTTCCTAATACTAACCCCACCTTGTGCCTCAGCCAATGAGGAGAGAGAATTCACGTAATACTATTATGTAAAATACTATTATGTTTTGAAATATACGTGACCAGAAATGTAAAAAAATTTAAAAAAAAAATAATCTGTACAAGATACCCAGACACGAATTCCCTTGTCACTGGGAAGTGAAGGGCTCGTGCTACACCTGAAGCCTCCTCTATACTGACTTTACAGGAACATATCTCCCACTACAATGGCAACATTCTGAAAACATTATCTATACAAAAACCTTAAGGTTTTTGCAAATTCGTGATAAACATTAACTTGAGGCGTTTTAGTTTTTCTAAATAGATCCTCGCGTTACTATTTACATCCTATCAACTCGTTATCTCCGGAAACTGATAAAAGCGTATAGAAATATACTGACGGTTTATTTCCTTTTTAATATATATATATATATATATATATATATATTACAATTGCAATTTGAACGTAACTACAAACCAAGACAAAAATAACCACACATTTCCCCCAGAAAACATAAATGTAATTTAAAAAAACTACAAAAATGCCTAAAAATAACAATCTGGGAACAGTTGAAAAATTTATAAACGCAATATAACAGACGAACAAAAGCATTGAAATAAATATAAAATCAAAAAATGATAAGTTATTTAACTTAATAAACAAAATTAACTCCAAGAAAGACCAAAACTAAGCCAGAATGCAATAAAACTGAAATTATAACAGTAGCGTTATAATAAATAACGGAATTCCCACACAATTAACAACTACAACAAGTCGTCAGTCTCAAAATAAGCTTGAAAATGAGACCACGTAATTAAAAGTTCACGAAAGTCGACTCGTACACATACCAAGTAAGTTACTTGTTAAGTACATTCAAGTGTAAATATATATATATATATATATATATATATATATATATATATATATATATATATATATATATATTAAATATGGTGATATGTTTTCTTGGAATATAGTTAATAAATTAAAAATATTTCAAAAACAAGAATACTTTTAATGAATATATTTATTCAAAGCTTTTCGCCGATAAAACAGTACCAGCATCTTCAGGAAAATAATTATGTAACCCCTGGGATTACATAATAAGATTATTATCTTCAGGGTTAGATAATTATTTTTCTGAAGTTGCTGGTACTGTTTTATCGGCGAAAAGCTTTGAATAACATATGCATTAAATCATAGGTAAATGGAAAATTGCAAGGAAGTTAGCTTTATATTTTGTCACTTAATATTGTGATTTTGTTTATATATATATATATATATATATATATATATATATATATATATATATATATATATATAAGTTATATATATATAACTTTGCTCAGCACAGTACATAGGCCTGACCACGGATGGTCTGAATATCAGAATGAATGGCCACAGACATGATGTTAAAATTATGAATATGGATAGACCAACAGCTCAACATGCTGCGAGTCACAACATCACAACTTTTGATGACTGCTATACCACAAAAATAATTAAATCACTCCCCCCGATTGCAATCCCTCAGAACTGAGAAGGTGGGAACTATCATACCAGTGGTATACCAAGTCCAGAGAATCCCCTAACCTCAACATCAGATAAATCCATTCATTTTTTTTTTCCCCAAATAGCCTTATCTCTTTTCCCCTGACAGACTTATATAAACTATAATCACTCATATGTTCATGGAAACAATATATATATCTTTAATCTGTGCATCTGTGACATCTGATTTCTACTCTACACAATCTGTGATTACAATTATTTTATTTCATTCTCTCATATTTCTTTTTGTGTTTTCTCTTCGATTGACAAAGACCATTGTGTGGTTGAAATATATCATTGTTTAAGTGCTTTTATGTGTTTCTATTTCAAGACTACAGTGTGGACTCTTACCAAGGTAAGTCTGTCAGTCTCCTAGTCCAAAAAATCTATATATATATATATATATATATATATATATATATATATATATATATATATATATATATAAATATCGCAATATGTTTTCTTGTGTATTAATAAAGAACAAAAGTCAAAATACAAATACAAGAATTATATTTGAATTTACAATTCAAAGCTTTTCATTGGCTAACAGTACCAACATCATCAGGAATATTAAACAATTAAAATTAACATTTGTGCAAATTAGATCAAATAAATAGTTATGCCAAATCAATTACAATGTTGTTAATTTTTTTTTTTTTAATTTTTTTTTAATTTTTTATTTTTTTTTATTTTGCTGCCCTAACATTACAAACACTGAATATATTATCGAATTTAGATTTTACTTGTATTTGTTCATTTATCAACTCATTATTAGTATTATATTTATGTATATTGTAAATTTAAATATAATTCTTGTATTTGTACTTGTTTTGACTTTTGTTCTTTATATATATATATATATATATATATATATATATATATATATATATATATATATATATATATATATATATATATATATATATATATATATATATAAGAACAAATTTCAAGTTTTTCATGTAAAGTTCCAATGCGAGCAGCCAAGTAACACTATCATTGCCGACGAATGTTAGGAAACTATTAAGAATACAGGTAGAGTTAAAGTAAGGACATAAAACCCCTAGAGGATAAGTAGGGGAATCATGACGTTACGTTGCAAGGGGTCATAGCGAGGTGTCTAGACGTTATGCCCTGGTGTAAGAACAGTGATAAGTAACGGGCAGTGGAAATTATCTAGGATTACAGGTAGTAATATTCCCCTAGTACTGGGAATAAGGGAAAGTTATGGAATCTAGTAGCCGTGTCGCTTACCTGAAGTAAAGAGGGAACACAAGTTTCCACTTGTTACGGGGATTTTTATTTTAACACCAAACCAAATGAAATCTAAAGAAGGAGGTCGATGTAGGAGCAAATAGCGTCAACTTGTCTTGCATTCACCATGCAACACAATGTACACCTACCTACACACTTACAGTTAACAAATAATATTTAAACATATTTCAAGCGAACTCCTACTTGACTAAACAAAAAATTGTATTTTAGTTACTTTTTATTAAATAATTACAATTAATATACATATGTATATACACATGACCGAATCACAATATAAAGTGGCAAAATAGAAAGCGAATTAATTATTAAGATAATCAATTAAATTTATTTAAAAATATTTTTATGAAAAACTGTATTAACATCAAGTGACATCCACTACAAGTTTAAAAAAATGTATTTGAACATTAGTAAATAAAAAATATATTTTACTAACGACTGAAGATTTGAATAAAATATATACCTAAGTATATAGAGGGGGAGTGTGAAATAACAGAAGGGATTGAAGAAGACAATGGATTGATTAAATATGCACCGCCCAGAAAAACTTATTGCATCGATACAAAAAGTTATGACGGGTTTACTTATGGGGTTCAACATAAGAACGGATTTTTCTAGAAAATTTAATTCCGAAAGCGTATAGGTCCCCATGAAATTTCTCGAGAAAGGAACAAGATAGGCTAGTTAGATTCATTACAAACTTGGTGGCTAAAGACGGTGGGAAAGCTATCAGACATGTCAAAAACTATCTGATCTTGACGGATCCAATGATTATATAATGAAAATATCATTAGTGGGTTTATTATTAAGTAAGCCCTATATGCCAGATGGTGGTAACATCAGCTGATGTGACTTTGATTGTTTATTTATTTTATTTTTATTGTTCTGTTTAAATGAAATGTACCAACACGAATGTTGCAAGTTGTGTAAAATTATTTGAAAATTGTTTTCAGTAGAAATGATGGTTAGGGAAGATTTACAAGAACATTGCGTAATTCATTGTTTATTTTTGTTGATTTTAGTTCTGTTTAAGTGAAAATGTTGAAATGAGTTCATAGACGAGGATGAAAATAGTTACACAAACACAATCTTTACCAAGAAATACCATTGCGATTATAGCCTAAAATATAATAATATTTAACAGAGAGTATTTCACTTCATTTAATTATAATAAATAAGAAACAGCAATTGCTGCTACGAGCCTCTAGCCAGATTACTAAATGGTAAAGTTACTCTTAAGAAATCACTATACTCTCAATCAACCACTCTATGGCTCGGCTTTTGTTGCTTGTTAATACAGTCATCCAATTTCCAGGTTTATCGATGTTTGAAGATGTTTAATTAGTGAAAAGAGCAAAAATGCCACAAGCGCTACGCTCCTAATACTAACCCCACACCTTGAGCCTCAGCCAATGAGGAGAGAGAATTCGCGTAATACGCCTTCTGTACGTCTATCGCTGAGAATTGCTTTTTAGAAATATTTTAATATTCCGCACGGAAAATGTTCGCTTTCAGCTACACATTTTACCGAGATTGAATTGTTTGCCTTTCGATATTTATTCGCGTATAAATCGAGCAAAGTTCTAATAATACAAAAACAATATGTGATTATGGTTTGACAAAAAATCGATCTTGCAAAATCACATACAAGCAATAATATATAGTAACAAAACTATACAGCATATTAATAATTAATGGAAAGGAACCCATCAAAAGCATAAAATTAGATCCGGCCTCATCGCGATTAAGACTTCTCCACAAGGTCATTAGGTTTTAATTAAATCGGGTCATTTTTACATTAATATTAATTTAATTATTCTATCAGAGTAAAACAAACGTCACGTTTGCGGAGTAATTCAAAGTGAGTAGGCTTACGGGTCGGGAAGCTTTTCAATTCCCGGCAGCATTATTGGCAAAGCCGTGTGTATTGAAATTGGTTTTAAACTCTCGCCTGACGTCACCGCTGCCACTTGGTCCAGATTTATGCAGATTCGAGCCAATTTGGAGAAAACGAAGGCAGTATGAAACGTTTTACGGCACCTGGCGCTCGTTTTGGTATTTAAAAATGTTCTCCGAAATTTATTCAGCGAAATAACAAACTTAACGAGACAGATATTCCCGTAAGCTATGATGGGATGGGACATGGGGAATACAAGATATGTTCACGATTCACTGTAACGTTCTGGGAAATGCGATATTATATATAAGCTACGAAGGCTGGAAGCTATGATGGGATGGGACATGGGGGATACAAGATATGTTCACGATTCACGAAGGCAGTATGAAACGTTTTACGGCACCTGGCGCTCGTTTTGGTATTTAAAAATGTTCTCCGAAATTTATTCAGCGAAATAACAAAACTTAACGAGACAGATATTCCCGTAAGCTATGATGGGATGGGACATGGGGAATACAAGATATGTTCACGATTCACTGTAACGTTCTGGGAAATGCGATATTATATATAAGCTACGAAGGCTGGAAGCTATGATGGGATGGGACATGGGGAATACAAGATATGTTCACGATTCACTGTAACGTTCTGGGAAATGCGATAATATATATAAGCTACGAAGGCTGGAAGCTATGATGGGATGGGACATGGGGAATACAAGATATGTTCACGATTCACTGTAACGTTCTGGGAAATGCGATAATATATATAAGCTACGAAGGCTGGAAGCTATGATGGGATGGGACATGGGGAATACAAGATATGTTCACGATTCACTGTAACGTTCTGGGAAATGCGATATTATATATAAGCTACGAAGGCTGGAAGCTATGATGGGATGGGACATGGGGGATACAAGATATGTTCACGATTCACGAAGGCAGTATGAAACGTTTTACGGCACCTGGCGCTCGTTTTGGTATTTAAAAATGTTCTCCGAAATTTATTCAGCGAAATAACAAACTTAACGAGACAGATATTCCCGTAAGCTATGATGGGATGGGACATGGGGAATACAAGATATGTTCACGATTCACTGTAACGTTCTGGGAAATGCGATATTATATATAAGCTACGAAGGCTGGAAGCTATGATGGGATGGGACATGGGAATACAAGATATGTTCACGATTCACTGTAACGTTCTGGGAAATGCGATATTATATATAAGCTACGAAGGCTGGAAGCTATGATGGGATGGGACATGGGGAATACAAGATATGTTCACGATTCACTGTAACGTTCTGGGAAATGCGATAATATATATAAGCTACGAAGGCTGGAAGCTATGATGGGATGGGACATGGGGAATACAAGATATGTTCACGATTCACTGTAACGTTCTGGGAAATGCGATAATATATATAAGCTACGAAGGCTGGAAGCTATGATGGGATGGGACATGGGGAATACAAGATATGTTCACGATTCACTGTAACGTTCTGGGAAATGCGATATTATATATAAGCTACGAAGGCTGGAAGCTATGATGGGATGGGACATGGGGAATACAAGATATGTTCACGATTCACTGTAACGTTCTGGGAAATGCGATAATATATATAAGCTACGAAGGCTGGAAGCTATGATGGGATGGGACATGGGGAATACAAGATATGTTCACGATTCACTGTAACGTTCTGGGAAATGCGATATTATATATAAGCTACGAAGGCTGAAAGCTATGATGGGATGGGACATGGGGAATACAAGATATGTTCACGATTCACTGTAACGTTCTGGGAAATGCGATAATATATATAAGCTACGAAGGCTGGAAGCTATGATGGGATGGGACATGGGGAATACAAGATATGTTCACGATTCACTGTAACGTTCTGGGAAATGCGATATTATATATAAGCTACGAAGGCTGAAAGCTATGATGGGATGGGACATGGGGAATACAAGATATGTTCACGATTCACTGTAACGTTCTGGGAAATGCGATATTATATATAAGCTACGAAGGCTGGAAGCTATGATGGGATGGGACATGGGGAATACAAGATATGTTCACGATTCACTGTAACGTTCTGGGAAATGCGATATTATATATAAGCTACGAAGGCTGGAAGCTATGATGGGATGGGACATGGGAATACAAGATATGTTCACGATTCACTGTAACGTTCTGGGAAATGCGATATTATATATAAGCTACGAAGGCTGGAAGCTATGATGGGATGGGACATGGGGGATACAAGATATGTTCACGATTCACGAAGGCAGTATGAAACGTTTTACGGCACCTGGCGCTCGTTTTGGTATTTAAAAATGTTCTCCGAAATTTATTCAGCGAAATAACAAACTTAACGAGACAGATATTCCCGTAAGCTATGATGGGATGGGACATGGGGAATACAAGATATGTTCACGATTCACTGTAACGTTCTGGGAAATGCGATATTATATATAAGCTACGAAGGCTGGAAGCTATGATGGGATGGGACATGGGAATACAAGATATGTTCACGATTCACTGTAAAGTTCTGGGAAATGCGATATTATATATAAGCTACGAAGGCTGGAAGCTATGATGGGATGGGACATGGGGAATACAAGATATGTTCACGATTCACTGTAACGTTCTGGGAAATGCGATAATATATATAAGCTACGAAGGCTGGAAGCTATGATGGGATGGGACATGGGGAATACAAGATATGTTCACGATTCACTGTAACGTTCTGGGAAATGCGATAATATATATAAGCTACGAAGGCTGGAAGCTATGATGGGATGGGACATGGGGAATACAAGATATGTTCACGATTCACTGTAACGTTCTGGGAAATGCGATAATATATATAAGCTACGAAGGCTGGAAGCTATGATGGGATGGGACATGGGGAATACAAGATATGTTCACGATTCACTGTAACGTTCTGGGAAATGCGATATTATATATAAGCTACGAAGGCTGGAAGCTATGATGGGATGGGACATGGGGAATACAAGATATGTTCACGATTCACTGTAACGTTCTGGGAAATGCGATAATATATATAAGCTACGAAGGCTGGAAGCTATGATGGGATGGGACATGGGGAATACAAGATATGTTCACGATTCACTGTAACGTTCTGGGAAATGCGATATTATATATAAGCTACGAAGGCTGAAAGCTATGATGGGATGGGACATGGGGAATACAAGATATGTTCACGATTCACTGTAACGTTCTGGGAAATGCGATAATATATATAAGCTACGAAGGCTGGAAGCTATGATGGGATGGGACATGGGGAATACAAGATATGTTCACGATTCACTGTAACGTTCTGGGAAATGCGATATTATATATAAGCTACGAAGGCTGAAAGCTATGATGGGATGGGACATGGGGAATACAAGATATGTTCACGATTCACTGTAACGTTCTGGGAAATGCGATATTATATATAAGCTACGAAGGCTGGAAGCTATGATGGGATGGGACATGGGGAATACAAGATATGTTCACGATTCACTGTAACGTTCTGGGAAATGCGATATTATATATAAGCTACGAAGGCTGGAAGCTATGATGGGATGGGACATGGGAATACAAGATATGTTCACGATTCACTGTAACGTTCTGGGAAATGCGATATTATATATAAGCTACGAAGGTTGGAAGCTATGATGGGATGGGACATGGGAATACAAGATATGTTCACGATTCACTGTAACGTTCTGGGAAATGCGATATTATATATAAGCTACGAAGGTTGGAAGCTATGATGGGATGGGACATGGGAATACAAGATATGTTCACGATTCACTGTAACGTTCTGGGAAATGCGATATTATATATAAGCTACGAAGGCTGGAAGCTATGATGGGATGGGACATGGGAATACAAGATATGTTCACGATTCACTGTAACGTTCTGGGAAATGCGATATTATATATAAGCTACGAAGGCTGGAAGCTATGATGGGATGGGACATGGGGAATACAAGATATGTTCACGATTCACTGTAACGTTCTGGGAAATGCGATATTATATATAAGCTACGAAGGCCGGAAGCTATGATGGGATGGGACATGGGGAATACAAGATATGTTCACGATTCACTGTAACGTTCTGGGAAATGCGATATTATATATAAGCTACGAAGGCTGGAAGCTATGATGGGATGGGACACGGGAATACAAGATATGTTCACGATTCACTGTAACGTTCTGAGAAATGCGATATTATATATAAGCTACGAAGGCTGGAAGCTATGATGGGATGGGACATGGGGAATACAAGATATGTTCACGATTCACTGTAACGTTCTGAGAAATGCGATATTATACATAAGCTACGAAGGCTGGAAGCTATGATGGGATGGGACACGGGAATACAAGATATGTTCACGATTCACTGTAACGTTCTGAGAAATGCGATATTATATATAAGCTACGAAGGCTGGAAGCTATGATGGGATGGGACACGGGAATACAAGATATGTTCACGATTCACTGTAACGTTCTGAGAAATGCGATATTATATATAAGCTACGAAGGCTGGAAGCTATGATGGGATGGGACATGGGGAATACAAGATATGTTCACGATTCACTGTAACGTTCTGAGAAATGCGATATTATATATAAGCTACGAAGGCTGGAAGCTATGATGGGATGGGACACGGGAATACAAGATATGTTCACGATTCACTGTAACGTTCTGAGAAATGCGATATTATATATAAGCTACGAAGGCTGGAAGCTATGATGGGATGGGACACGGGAATACAAGATATGTTCACGATTCACTGTAACGTTCTGAGAAATGCGATATTATATACAAGCTACGAAGGCTGGAAGCTATGATGGGATGGGACACGGGAATACAAGATATGTTCACGATTCACTGTACCGTTCTGAGAAATGCGATATTATATATAAGCTACAAAGGCTGGAAGCTATGATGGGATGGGACACGGGAATACAAGATATGTTCACGATTCACTGTAACGTTCTGAGAAATGCGATATTATATATAAGCTACGAAGGCTGGAAGCTATGATGGGATGGGACATGGGGAATACAAGATATGTTCACGATTCACTGCAGGTGTGATCCAGAGCGCTCCAGATGGCCAGAAGTTCATCACTCATACATTCATCTTCTACGCATAGAGGACAGATGAAGGAGAACAAGCGAAGGGCCTCGAGGAGATGGCTCTGGAGATAGTCATGACCAGAAGCCATCAGAAAGGTCACTTGGCAGAGCATAAGGTTGGGGTTGGATCTTTCTGTATTAGTCTCGATCATAATGTAAAACGTTGTATATTACATCTGTTCTATATAGAACAAGCGAAGGGCCTCGAGGAGATGGCCCTGGAGATAGTCATGACCAGAAGCCATCAGAATGGTTCCTTGGCAGAGCATAAGGTTGGGGTTGGATCTTTCTGTATTAGTCTCGATCATAATGTAAAACGTTGTATATTACATCTGTTTTAAATTTTTTTAAAAATATTCTTAAATGTTGAATAGTTTTCTTTTTTCTTTGTAGTTTTATTCATGAAAACTATTATCACTTGCGACATATAGAAAGACCTGTATATAGATAAGATTTCGCAGAGAATATAGGGGAGATGAGCGGAGTCACGTAGGCCTACTCTATGTTGCGGACATAGAGCTGTCAACCCGACGCACCCTGAACGTGTAACTGCCCGACTAACTAACAAACGTATGTATACATGATTTAATGAGATTCGTAAAGTCTGTAAATATTAGGTGCATCTCAAAGTGTTTGATGCTGTTAACCATTTAACACGTATGTGTATATAAAACAAAAAAAAATAACGGGAAATTTAATAGTCTGATTCTTTCTGTTATGTTTTTTATTATATTTTTGCCTGATTATGCCATGCAACTCTATTTTGATACATTCGAACTCTTCCAACGGAAACCTATAGGTTCTGAAAACCTATGAGATAAGCCTCTCTTTACACAAAAACAACCGATCAAAAATATTATTTGCCTTTAACTATTATGCTAAGATACTATAAACAGATTTATCCAACAACTGCACCTTAAATACGTTTGTAAAAGGGTTTTAACATTTGCACTAAGCACATACATCAGTACGTTATTCATTTTAAAATTTTCTAGTTTAAATTTAGTGAAAAAGTTCAACATTTAAGTGAAGTAGCTCATTTAGGTTGTTCATTCTACTTCAAGTATGCCCCTTTATTAGTACAGCCAAATTCCGTCCACTCACCTTTACAGTATGTATTAGACAATGATACTTCCATTTTTACAGATTTATATATGTTACTTAAAAACACATTCTAAATTAGAACAAAATATGGTATTTATTTCCCATGCTCACGTGTACGACTTTAGCGAACAGAACTATACCTGCCGACGCAGAAAGTCATCAGTGATACGAAAAATATTATTACAACTCTCGCTCACTCACAAAAAATTAACAATTTTGGAAAATTGTAATTCCCCCATACGTGGTGCTAATAGTGCTGGTAAAAATGCACATTACCTACCCTCATTACAATGCTTATAAAACGAATCAAAAACATGTTCTGAAGCTATATTGGTAATTATTGTTTGTTATTGCCACGGAAGGTTAATTTTATATACCTATGAAGTATCCAGTCAGGATAGATTTGGTTATAATTTTATACGTTTAACTAAATGTACACGTGTAAGGCTAGAAGAGATCACGTGACGTCACCTGGAAAAAATATTACTCCGCGGAAGTAGACGTCTAATTAGATAATGTTGTATAAAATTACAACCAAATCTATCTTGACTGGACACTTTACAGATTACAGATATATTTTAATATAGGTATATAGTAATGTATAAAACTACAACCAAATCTATCCTAACTGGAAACTTTATAGCTATCTATAAATAAACGTATACGTAGTATGGCGCGCTGTTGATACGCGTACGCAGTACTTCTGACTACTCCGCAATGAATTTTTTACCCAACTTTAATCAGATAAAATGGTATTTATTTCCCTGAGCGAGAGTTATCGTTATTTTATTCGTACCCCTGATGACTTTCTGCGTCGGCAGGTATAATATTTTTTGCTAAAACCGTACACGTGGGCACGAGAAATAAATACCAACATTATAAATGTCGCTGTTGAGAAATAAAAATTAAAATCTGGAGAAATTACAAACTACGAGCACAATTTACTTGGATATTGATGAAGTCTAATTTCTTTACAATATAGCTAGCTAAAGTATTTAAATTGTAAATAAGCTCAAAATATTCGCTAAGGTAAAGTTTGCTTGGAAAGAAATAATAAATCTTCTAACGCAAGCTAATCGGTTACTGACGTGAAAGAGAGCCAGCCGTGCACAAAGTATGTGTTCATCACAGCCTATATTTGGCGGGTAATTGTTTTTTACTGACCCAACCTAACATGAAACCTTGTTCTATATTGTAAAATACCTATTATATAATCTAAACTAGTGTTCTGTTTCGTAAAGGACTAGTGAGTGTATATATATATATATATATATATATATATATATATATATATATATATATATATATATATATATTTTAACCCTGTAAGTATTGTGTGCCATACATTCTTTCTACAAGAGAGTAAATCCCCTCATGGCCACGATAGGAGTACGTCTCCTGAAGGAAGCAATCGTGTACACATGATGCCGTGACCCTTCATTACATCCTTTACGAGGGAGTTGACTTTATATACGAGTGGTTGTCCAGTCTGGCGGCAAGCTTCTATGACGACGGCATACAAAAGCTGGTCCCAAGATACGACAAGTGCCTTAATAATAATGGAAATTATGTAGAGAAGTAGAGGAAAGAATGCTCTTTGAGGTAAATAAAGTTTTGTTTGAAAAAATTTACTTGTTCATTTTTTATATCAAAACGGTACTTACTTTAAAAACATGCCTCGTACAATCCTAACAATTATTCACAATCTCTGCTCATCCATAAGCGATAAAACACTGGCCAAATGCTTCAAATCCACGACAAAATACATAAATACAAAGTAACCGTAAATTGCAACAAATCATATAGCACTTCTCGATCCCGCGTTTTAGAGTAAATCGTTTACGATTAAACGTGCATCTTCATTTTACGTAAATTGAGACGGCATAATCTCAGCTACTCGTTTATGTATATAAACGCGTATATAAATACGCTTGTCGTATTTAGAAAAATATATATATTCATTAAAATATTGAAGAGATTAAATGACCGTCATGAATTTTCCTGCAGTTTTTGGCAAATATCTTGAATTGGGCGATAAGTTTGTAATAGTTTTAACGATAGTTACGATTGAAGATTTTAACAAAAACTATATTCGTAGCTCTTACCCTAAAGTTCTGACATCCGCCCCGGCTACTAGACTATATATAGCAAAGCGTAAAAAAGAATTTCCCAAGGGGGAAACGCAGACGGCTTTTCCAAATGAGAATGGGTTAGGGACCCTAGAGGCCCCGCCGCCAACTTATTACTCATCACACTTGCATAGCGCACGTACATAAAACTCTTTAACTTTTCAGATAATGAAAACAAAATCGTCTTACATCAAAACAGAAAGTTTACTATTTGTTATATTTTGTTCGAGTAGTTTGAAAAGTTAGCGGTATTTATATTTCTTATCTAACAGACGAATTTGATAAAAAGATAAGAACTCTAATGAATTATAGCAGCTTATTTTATACATTAATAATTTGAATTAAAAAAATAATAACTGATAAGAATCGAAAAAACAGCTTTACTCTACCAGTAATTGACTTTACACAAATCACTTCACACAAAGCACCACAAACACAACACAGCACTGGATGCACAATCAATACGACCGCACTCACTTGTAACCGTGAAGCGGCACACAGACGACTGGCAGAAAGTAAAGTCGTCTCCCCTCCCCACCCCTCGTAGCTTCGGCGCACGCAACCTACTAACTTGAGAAACATTAGCATAGTCCTGCCCGACGGACAACTCTCTTAATTATACATTTGCTGATTTTATATACTGTACCAACATTTTCTGGCCGAGGGAAATACACGATTAGTAATTCAAAGCCAACGTTTTCATACAACAATATATAATAGAATATATTATATATATTTGGTATGTTAACTCTATTGTATTACCAATTATTACATATTATGCGTGCATGTTATATATATTTATATATAAATAGAATATAATTTATAATATATATTTTTTATTTATATCTATAGATAAATATATATTTTATTTACATGTATATAAATATAAATAAATAAATAAATTACAAAAATAAAGAAGCGTCATTAGTAACCTACGTGTAAAAGTCGTCATTATATGTAAAGTAATAATGAAAATACATTGGAATTGTTTCATTGCTTTATGGTAATGGAACAAGCACCAATGCTTTTGTCCTCAAACATGGTCACTAAACTGAGCTGTAGAAGATGACTGGCCATGTAGAATCGAATACCCGACCGTAATACTTTCAGTGAGGAAAATGATCTTGCCGAAATAGGGCTTCAAGATGTGAACTGAATCCAGTTTAAAGTACTGTATGCAATTAATGGCAAATTCTTGCTGTAGTAACCTCATCAATTAAAATATTGACGACGGGGATTGAAAAACTTAGTAAAAACGATCGTCGTTAACATATACACAGATAATGGTGAGACACGAACAATAGTTCTCATAAACGTTGCAATATTTCCCTTATAACAATCGAATTGGATTCCAAATAAAACAGTTTGTACGCAGATTTCCACTAATTGTGGCAAACTTCGTCGACTTTACGATACCGACAACGTACAGTCCCTCCTTGGATTTTATTTCACACGAATATTTGCTCGAGCAGCGATAGACGGAAAGCCAGTGAAGCCGGTGTGTACTAACATACACGCTAACCTTAGTCACTGCTTTATTCTTGGAAATCCAAAACAAAGGCCAATCTAAACATTTTCACCTGCTGTGCTGACACGTCCCCCCTTCGCCTAGTAACCTTAAAATGTAGAGTCTAAATACACGCGTACACGTGATGTTATTGTTGGGAGTCCTCTAAAGTTACCATCTTTATACCCTTAACCCGGGTCACGGAGGCGTCGGCCGCGTTGTGGAACACAGCGCGTAATGCCAATTAATGTAAATAGTTGTAGAGATGTAAATATGAAAATATAACACTCGGAAGAAATGTATTCAACACTAATAGGAGGAAATAATGGCATAAACAAGGAACATTAACCTATCAGAGCCTGTGTACCATCCACTAGGAGGAAATATGGCATAAACAAGGAGCATTAACCTGCCAGAGCCTGTGTACCACCCACTAGGACGAAGTAATGGCATAAACAAGGAACATTAACCTATCAGAGCCTGTGTACCACCCACTAGGAGGAAATAATGGCATAAACAAGGAACATTAACCTATCAGAGCCTGTGTACCATCCGCTAGGAGGAAATAATGGCATAAACAAGGAACATTAACCTGCCAGAGCCTGTGTACCATCCACTAGGAGGAAATAATGGCATAAACAAGGAACATTAACCTATCAGCGCCTGTGTACCATCCACTAGGAGGAAATAATGGCATAAACAAGGCACATTAACCTGCCAGAGCCTGTGTACCATCCGCTAGGAGGAAATAATGGCATAAACAAGGAACATTAACCTGCCAGAGCCTGTGTACCACCCACTAGGAGGAAATAATGGCATAAACAAGGAACATTAACCTGCCAGAGCCTGTGTACCACCCACTAGGAGGAAATAATGGCATAAACAAGGAACATTAACCTATCAGAGCCTGTGTACCATCCACTAGGAGGAAATATGGCATAAACAAGGAGCATTAACCTGCCAGAGCCTGTGTACCACCCACTAGGACGAAGTAATGGCATAAACAAGGAACATTAACCTATCAGAGCCTGTGTACCACCCACTAGGAGGAAATAATGGCATAAACAAGGAACATTAACCTATCAGAGCCTGTGTACCATCCGCTAGGAGGAAATAATGGCATAAACAAGGAACATTAACCTGCCAGAGCCTGTGTACCATCCACTAGGAGGAAATAATGGCATAAACAAGGAACATTAACCTATCAGCGCCTGTGTACCATCCACTAGGAGGAAATAATGGCATAAACAAGGAACATTAACCTGCCAGAGCCTGTGTACCATCCGCTAGGAGGAAATAATGGCATAAACAAGGAACATTAACCTGCCAGAGCCTGTGTACCACCCACTAGGAGGAAATAATGGCATAAACAAGGAACATTAACCTGCCAGAGCCTGTGTACCACCCACTAGGAGGAAGTAATGGCATAGACAAGGAACATTAACCTGCCAGAGCCTGTGTACCACCCACTAGGAGGAAATAATGGCATAAACAAGGAACATTAACCTGCCAGAGCCTGTGTACCACCCACTAGGAGGAAGTAATGGCATAGACAAGGAACATTAACCTGCCAGAGCCTGTGTACCACCCACTAGGAGGAAATAATGGCATAAACAAGGAACATTAATCTGTCAGAGCCTGTGTACCATCCACTAGGAGGAAATAATGGCATAAACAAGGAACATTAACCTATCAGAGCCTGTGTACCATCCACTAGGAGGAAATATGGCATAAACAAGGAGCATTAACCTGCCAGAGCCTGTGTACCACCCACTAGGACGAAGTAATGGCATAAACAAGGAACATTAACCTATCAGAGCCTGTGTACCATCCGCTAGGAGGAAATAATGGCATAAACAAGGAACATTAATCTGTCAGAGCCTGTGTACCACCCACTAGGAGGAAATAATGGCATAAACAAGGAACATTAACCTATCAGAGCCTGTGTACCATCCACTAGGAGGAAATATGGCATAAACAAGGAGCATTAACCTATCAGAGCCTGTGTACCACCCACTAGGAGGAAATAATGGCATAAACAAGGAACATTAACCTATCAGAGCCTGTGTACCATCCACTAGGAGGAAATATGGCATAAACAAGGAGCATTAACCTGCCAGAGCCTGTGTACCACCCACTAGGACGAAGTAATGGCATAAACAAAGAACATTAACCTATCAGAGCCTGTGTACCATCCGCTAGGAGGAAATAATGGCATAAACAAGGAACATTAACCTGCCAGAGCCTGTGTACCACCCACTAGGAGGAAATAATGGCATAAACAAGGAACATTAACCTGCCAGAGCCTGTGTACCACCCACTAGGAGGAAATAATGGCATAAACAAGGAACATTAACCTGCCAGAGCCTGTGTACCACCCACTAGGAGGAAATAATGGCATAAACAAGGAACATTAACCTATCAGAGCCTGTGTACCACCCACTAGGAGGAAATAATGGCATAAACAAGGAACATTAACCTGCCAGAGCCTGTGTACCACCCACTAGGAGGAAATAATGGCATAAACAAGGAACATTAACCTATCAGAGCCTGTGTACCACCCACTAGGAGGAAATAATGGCATAAACAAGGAACATTAACCTATCAGAGCCTGTGTACCACCCACTAGGAGGAAATAATGGCATAAACAAGGAACATTAATCTGTCAGAGCCTGTGTACCACCCACTAGGAGGAAATAATGGCATAAACAAGGAACATTAACCTATCAGAGCCTGTGTACCATCCACTAGGAGGAAATATGGCATAAACAAGGAGCATTAACCTGCCAGAGCCTGTGTACCACCCACTAGGACGAAGTAATGGCATAAACAAGGAACATTAACCTATCAGAGCCTGTGTACCATCCGCTAGGAGGAAATAATGGCATAAACAAGGAACATTAACCTGCCAGAGCCTGTGTACCACCCACTAGGAGGAAATAATGGCATAAACAAGGAACATTAACCTGCCAGAGCCTGTGTACCACCCACTAGGAGGAAGTAATGGCATAGACAAGGAACATTAACCTGCCAGAGCCTGTGTACCACCCACTAGGAGGAAATAATGGCATAAACAAGGAACATTAACCTGCCAGAGCCTGTGTACCACCCACTAGGAGGAAGTAATGGCATAGAAAAGGAACATTAACCTGCCAGAGCCTGTGTACCACCCACTAGGAGGAAATAATGGCATAAACAAGGAACATTAACCTGCCAGAGCCTGTGTACCACCCACTAGGAGGAAGTAATGGCATAGACAAGGAACAATAACCTGCCAGAGCCTGTGTACCACCCACTAGGAGGAAATAATGGCATAAACAAGGAACATTAACCTGCCAGAGCCTGTGTACCACCCACTAGGAGGAAATAATGGCATAAACAAGGAACATTAACCTATCAGAGCCTGTGTACCACCCACTAGGAGGAAATAATGGCATAAACAAGGAACATTAACCTGCCAGAGCCTGTGTACCACCCACTAGGAGGAAATAATGGCATAAACAAGGAACATTAACCTATCAGAGCCTGTGTACCACCCACTAGGAGGAAATAATGGCATAAACAAGGAACATTAACCTATCAGAGCCTGTGTACCACCCACTAGGAGGAAATAATGGCATAAACAAGGAACATTAATCTGTCAGAGCCTGTGTACCACCCACTAGGAGGAAATAATGGCATAAACAAGGAACATTAACCTATCAGAGCCTGTGTACCATCCACTAGGAGGAAATATGGCATAAACAAGGAGCATTAACCTGCCAGAGCCTGTGTACCACCCACTAGGACGAAGTAATGGCATAAACAAGGAACATTAACCTATCAGAGCCTGTGTACCATCCGCTAGGAGGAAATAATGGCATAAACAAGGAACATTAACCTGCCAGAGCCTGTGTACCATCCACTAGGAGGAAATAATGGCATAAACAAGGAGCATTAACCTGCCAGAGCCTGTGTACCATCCACTAGGAGGAAGTAATGGCATAAACAAGGCACATTAACCTGTCAGAGCCTGTGTACCATCCACTAGGAGGAAATAATGGCATAAACAAGGAACATAATCTGTCAGAGCCTGTGTACCATCCACTAGGAGGAAATAATGGCATAAACAAGGAACATAATCTGTCAGAGCCTGTGTACCACCCACTAGGAGGAAATAATGGCATAAACAAGGAACATTAACCTGTCAGAGCCTGTGTACCACCCACTAGGAGGAAATAATGGCATAAACAAGGAACATTAATCTGTCAGAGCCTGTGTACCATCCACTAGAGGGAAATAATGGTATAAACAAGGAACATTAACCTGTCAGAGCCTGTGTACCACCCACTAGGAGGAAATAATGGCATAAACAAGGAACATTAATCTGTCAGAGCCTGTGCACCATCCACTAGGAGAAAATAATAGCATAAACAAGGAACATTAACCTGTCAGAGCCTGTGTACCATCCACTAGGAGGAAATAATGGCATAAACAAGGAACATTAACCTATCAGAGCCTGTGTACCACCCACTAGGAGGAAATAATGGCATAAACAAGGAACATTAACCTGTCAGAGCCTGTGTACCACCCACTAGGAGGAAATAATGGCATAAACAAGGAACATTAACCTGTCAGAGCCTGTGTACCACCCACTAGGAGGAAATAATGGCATAAACAAGGAACATTAACCTATCAGAGCCTGTGTACCACCCACTAGGAGGAAATAATGGCATAAACAAGGAACATTAATCTGTCAGAGCCTGTGTACCACCCACTAGGAGGAAATAATGGCATAAACAAGGAACATAATCTGTCAGAGCCTGTGTACCATCCACCAGGAGGAAATAATGGCATAAACAAGGAACATTAACCTATCAGAGCCTGTGTACCAACCACTAGGAGGAAATAATGGCATAGACAAGGAACATTAACCTATCAGAGCCTGTGTACCATCCACTAGGAGGAAATAATGGCATAAACAAGGAACATTAACCTGTCAGAGCCTGTGTACCATCCACTAGGAGGAAATAATGGCATAGACAAGGAACATTAACCTATCAGAGCCTGTGTACCACCCACTAGGAGGAAATAATGGCATAGACAAGGAACATTAACCTATCAGAGCCTGTGTACCATCCACTAGGAGGAAATAATGGCTTAAACAAGGAACATTAACCTATCAGAGCCTGTGTACCATCCACTAGGAGGAAATAATGGCATAGACAAGGAACATTAACCTATCAGAGCCTGTGTACCATCCACTAGGAGGAAATAATGGCATAAACAAGGAACATTAACCTGTCAGAGCCTGTGTACCATCCACTAGGAAGAAATAATGACATAAACAAGGAACATTAACCTATCAGAGCCTGTGTACCATCCACTAGGAGGAAATAATGGCATAAACAAGGAACATAATCTGTCAGAGCCTGTGTACCACCCACTAGGAAGAAATAATGGCATAAACAAGGAACATTAACCTGTCAGAGCCTGTGTACCACCCACTAGGAGGAAATAATGGCATAAACAAGGAACATTAATCTGTCAGAGCCTGTGTACCATCCACTAGAAGGAAATAATGGCATAAACAAGGAACATTAACCTGTCAGAGCCTGTGTACCATCCACTAGGAGGAAATAATGGCATAAACAAGGAACATAATTTGTCAGAGCCTGTGTACCATCCACTAGGAGGAAATAATGGCATAAACAAGGAACATAATCTGTCAGAGCCTGTGTACCACCCACTAGGAGGAAATAATGGCATAAACAAGGAACATTAACCTGTCAGAGCCTGTGTACCACCCACTAGGAGGAAATAATGGCATAAACAAGGAACATTAATCTGTCAGAGCCTGTGTACCATCCACTAGAGGGAAATAATGGTATAAACAAGGAACATTAACCTGTCAGAGCCTGTGTACCACCCACTAGGAGGAAATAATGGCATAAACAAGGAACATTAATCTGTCAGAGCCTGTGCACCATCCACTAGGAGAAAATAATGGCATAAACAAGGAACATTAACCTGTCAGAGCCTGTGTACCATCCACTAGGAGGAAATAATGGCATAAACAAGGAACATTAACCTATCAGAGCCTGTGTACCACCCACTAGGAGGAAATAATGGCATAAACAAGGAACATTAACCTGTCAGAGCCTGTGTACCACCCACTAGGAGGAAATAATGGCATAAACAAGGAACATTAACCTGTCAGAGCCTGTGTACCACCCACTAGGAGGAAATAATGGCATAAACAAGGAACATTAACCTATCAGAGACTGTGTACTATCCACTAGGAGGAAATAATGGCATAAACAAGGAAAATTAACCTGTCAGAGCCTGTGTACCATCCGCTAGGAGGAAATAATGGCATAAACAAGGAACATTAATCTGTCAGAGCCTGTGTACCACCCACTAGGAGGAAATAATGGCATAAACAAGGAACATTAACCTATCAGAGCCTGTGTACCACCCACTAGGAGGAAATAATGGCATAAACAAGGAACATTAATCTGTCAGAGCCTGTGTACCACCCACTAGGAGGAAATAATGGCATAAACAAGGAACATAATCTGTCAGAGCCTGTGTACCATCCACTAGGAGGAAATAATGGCATAAACAAGGAACATTAACCTATCAGAGCCTGTGTACCAACCACTAGGAGGAAATAATGGCATAGACAAGGAACATTAACCTATCAGAGCCTGTGTACCATCCACTAGGAGGAAATAATGGCATAAACAAGGAACATTAACCTGTCAGAGCCTGTGTACCATCCACTAGGAGGAAATAATGGCATAGACAAGGAACATTAACCTATCAGAGCCTGTGTACCACCCACTAGGAGGAAATAATGGCATAAACAAGAAACATTAACCTATCAGAGCCTGTGTACCATCCACTAGGAGGAAATAATGGCATAGACAAGGAACATTAACCTATCAGAGCCTGTGTACCATCCACTAGGAGGAAATAATGGCTTAAACAAGGAACATTAACCTATCAGAGCCTGTGTACCATCCACTAGGAGGAAATAATGGCATAGACAAGGAACATTAACCTATCAGAGCCTGTGTACCATCCACTAGGAGGAAATAATGGCATAAACAAGGAACATTAACCTGTCAGAGCCTGTGTACCATCCACTAGGAAGAAATAATGACATAAACAAGGAACATTAACCTATCAGAGCCTGTGCACCATCCACTACGAGAAAATAATAGCATAGACAAGGAACATTAACCTATCAGAGCCTGTGTACCATCCACTAGGAGGAAATAATGGCATAAACAAGGAACATTAACCTGTCAGAGCCTGTGTACCATCCACTAGTAGGAAATAATGGCATAAACAAGGAACATTAACCTATCAGAGCCTGTGTACCATCCACTAGGAGGAAATAATGGCATAGACAAGGAACATTAACCTATCAGAGCCTGTGTACCATCCACTAGGAGGAAATAATGGCATAAACAAGGAACATTAACCTGTCAGAGCCTGTGTACCATCCACTAGGAGGAAATAATGGCATAAACAAGGAACATTAACCTATCAGAGCCTGTGTACCATCCACTAGGATGAAATAATAGCATAGACAAGGAACATTAACCTATCAGAGCCTGTGTACCATCCACTAGGAGGAAATAATGGCATAAACAAGGAACATTAACCTGTCAGAGCCTGTATACCATCCGCTAGGAGGAAATAATGGCATAAACAAGGAACATTAATCTGTCAGAGCTTGTGTACCACCCACTAGGAGGAAATAATGGCATAAACAAGGAACATTAACCTATCAGAGCCTGTGTACCACCCACTAGGAGGAAATAATGGCATAAACAAGGAACATTAATCTGTCAGAGCCTGTGTACCACCCACTAGGAGAAAATAATGGCATAAACAAGGAACATTAACCTATCAGAGCCTGTGTACCACCCACTAGGAGGAAATAATGGCATAAACAAGGAACATTAATCTGTCAGAGCCTGTGTACCATCCGCTAGGAGGAAATAATGGCATAAACAAGGAACATTAATCTGTCAGAGCCTGTGTACCATCCACTAGGAGGAAATAATGGCATAAATAAGGAACATTAACCTATAGAGCCTGTGTACCACCCACTAGGGGGAAATAATGGCATAAACAAGAAACATTAACCTGTCAGAGCCTGTGTACCACCCACTAGGAGGAAATAATGGCATAAACAAGGAGCATTAACCTGTCAGAGCCTGTGTACCACCCACTAGGAGGAAATAATGGCATAAACAAGGAACATTAATCTGTCAGAGCCTGTGTACCACCCACTAGGAGCAAATAATGGCATAAACAAGGAACATTAACCTATCAGAGCCTGTGTACCACCCACTAGGAGGAAATAATGGCATAAACAAGGAACATTAATCTGTCAGAGCCTGTGTACCATCCGCTAGGAGGAAATAATGGCATACACAAGGAACATTAATCTGTCAGAGCCTGTGTACCATCCACTAGGAGGAAATAATGGCATAAACAAGGAACATTAACCTATAGAGCCTGTGTACCACCCACTAGGGGGAAATAATGGCATAAACAAGGAACATTAACCTGTCAGAGCCTGTGTACCACCCACTAGGAGGAAATAATGGCATAAACAAGGAGCATTAACCTGTCAGAGCCTGTGTACCACCCACTAGGAGGGAATAATGGCATAAACAAGGAACATTAATCTGTCACAGCCTGTGTACCATCCACTAGGAGGAAATAATGGCATAAACAAGGAACATTAATCTGTCACAGCCTGTGTACCATCCACTAGGAGGAAATAATGGCATAAACAAGGAACATTAATCTGTCACAGCCTGTGTACCATCCACTAGGAGGAAATAATGGCATAAACAAGGAACATTAATTTGTCACAGCCTGTGTACCACCCACTAGGAGGAAATAATAGCATAAACAAGGAACATTAATCTGTCACAGCCTGTGTACCATCCACTAGGAGGAAATAATGGCATAGACAAGGAACATTAACCTATCAGAGCCTGTGTACCATCCACTAGGAGGAAGTAATGGCATAAACAAGGAGCATTAACCTGTCAGAGCCTGTGTACCATCCACTAGGAGGAAATAATGGCATAAACAAGGAACATAATCTGTCAGAGCCTGTGTACCACCCACTAGGAGGAAATAATGGCATAAACAAGGAGCATTAACCTGTCAGAGCCTGCGTACCATCCACTAGGAGGAAATAATGGCATAAACAAGGAACATTAACCTGTCAGAGCCTGTGTACCATCCACTAGGAGGAAATAATGGCATAAACAAGGAACATTAACCTGTCAGAGCCTGTGTACCATCCACTAGGAGGAAATAATGGCATACACAAGGAACATAATCTGTCAGAGCCTGTGTACCACCCACTAGGAGGAAATAATGGCATAAACAAGGAACATTAACCTGTCAGAGCCTGTGTACCACCCACTAGGAGGAAATAATGGCATAAACAAGGAACATTAACCTGTCAGAGCCTGTGTACCATCCACTAGGAGGAAATAATGGCATAAACAAGGAACATTAACCTGTCAGAGCCTGTGTACCATCCACTAGGAGGAAATAATGGCGTAAACAAGGAACATTAACCTGTCAGAGCCTGTGTACCATCCACTAGGAGGAAATAATGGCATAAACAAAGAACATTAACCTGTCAGAGCCTGTGTACCATCCACTAGGAGGAAATAATGGCATAAACAAGGAACATAATTTGTCAGAGCCTGTGTACCATCCACTAGGAGGAAATAATGGCATAAACAAGGAACATAATCTGTCAGAGCCTGTGTACCACCCACTAGGAGGAAATAATGGCATAAACAAGGAACATTAACCTGTCAGAGCCTGTGTACCACCCACTAGGAGGAAATAATGGCATAAACAAGGAACATTAACCTGTCAGTGCCTGCGTACCATCCGCTAGGGGGAAATAATGGCATAAACAAGGAACATTAACCTGTCAGAGCCTGTGTACCATCCACTAGGAGGAAATAATGGCATAAACAAGGAACATTAACCTGTCAGAGCCTGTGTACCATCCACTAGGAGGAAATAATGGCATAAACAAGGAACATTAACCTGTCAGAGCCTGTGTACCACCCACTAGGAGGAAATAATGGCATAAACAAGGAACATTAACCTGTCGGAGCCTGTGTACCACCCTCTAGGAGGAAATAATGGCATAAACAAGGAACATTAATCTGTCAGAGCCTGTGTACCACCCTCTAGGAGGAAATAATGGCATAAACAAGGAACATTAACCTGTCAGAGCCTGTGTACCACCCTCTAGGAGGAAATAATGGCATAAACAAGGAACATTAACCTGTCAGAGCCTGTGTACCACCCACTAGGAGGAAATAATGGCATAAACAAGGAACATTAACCTGTCAGAGCCTGTGTACCACCCACTAGGAGGAAATAATGGCATAAACAAGGAACATTAACCTGTCAGAGCCTGTGTACCACCCTCTAGGAGGAAATAATGGCATAAACAAGGATCATTAACCTGTCGGAACCTGTGTACCACCCTCTAGGAGGAAATAATGGCATAAACAAGGAACATTAACCTGTCGGAGCCTGTGTACCACCGTCTAGGAGGAAATAATGGCATAAACAAGGAACATTAACCTGTCAGAGCCTGTGTACCACCCACTAGGAGGAAATAATGGCATAAACAAGGAACATTAACCTGTCAGAGCCTGTGTACCACCCACTAGGAGGAAATAATGGCATAGACAAGGAACATTAACCTGTCACAGCCTGTGTACCATCCTCTAGGAGGAAATAATGGCATAAACAAGGAACATTAACCTGTCAGAGCCTGTGTACCACCCACTAGGAGGAAATAATGGCATAAACAAGGAACATTAACCTGTCACAGCCTGTGTACCATCCACTCTGAGACTGTTCTCAGTACAAATAAGTAAAAAGATAAACATAACAGACGTATTACAATGAAAATATTGGAAAAAACCCCCAATACCACACTTGAAGGGTTCAATCTTAAGTAACTTATTTGTTATTTTTGTGGTATTGGGGTTCTTTGCAATATTTTCATCGGGATATATTGTACCATTGTGATCTTGATATTGTATATGTACACATTAAGAAATACACATTGGTATATATTTTCCCCACAATACAAATGTTATTAAGCATACAATGCTTTCGGCAACCATTTTGCCCCTGTTAGTGGTAAAACTACACTGAATATGATCAAATCCGATATTGCTCATGTTTAATTTAAAATAAGAGACACTTTAACAACAGATAATATATTACCTATGTACCTAAAGCAAGCAATTTGAATTATCTGTTGTGATAAATTAACGAATTCAACAAATTAACGGATTAGTAAAAACATGTAAACACTAAAAATCTTAAACTACAAAATAATTAAAATATTGAGACATTTAAAAATTATATATAAAGCATTGAAACCGAGCTCCAGCTTACAAGAAAAGAAAGTGGAGGCTTCAAGGATCGCACATAATATCCATGTTTGAAATTTCGTATTTTGAAGAGATACGGGGGAAAATCATTGCAGGAAAAAAAATTACTTCAAGAACATCGATTCTCTACAATCCAAAGAAAAACAATTTTCGGAACTATTTAGAGATAGAAATGGAGACATAAGGAAAGAAATTGATTCATCAATTGTCAAGGATCTTGGATCATCCATCTTAAAACGTTTCTGGGAACAAATGAGTAGAAATTATTAAAAATCTCTGAAGGAAAGTAAATGGAGACGAAAAGCATCTCATGCAATCATCCTAGGAAGTGTGTACTTTGACAGAACAACAGATAGGAAATACGTCAACAGAAAGTAATATTGACACGTCAAAGATTTACACCAGGTATCGCCTATCCTAATAGCTGTTTCGAGAACAAACTGGTAGAAAAAGTAACATCAAAGAAGAATAGTGAAAGGATATGAGAAGGAACTCGTGTGATATTCATCCTGAGAGAATCTATCAAAAGATATATCGAAAAAATAAGATAAAAGAAAGGAAAAATAACACGTCAAGGCCCGTCATAATGTATCATACAAGGTAAAAAATTGATGATTTCCACAGAAATAATTACTATAATTTTTCCAAAAATAAAGAAAACATGTTTACGTGTAGAAGGTAGCAGGGATAAAAGAATCGGCCAATTTTGGAACAAAACATCTTTTTAGAAATAGTTACATGGTTTTACTTCGAAATATCAGTAATGAAAGAAGCAGAAGTCATATAGCCTATTTGCACTGCCCTTTACTGTTAAAACGACAAATAACCAGTAATGTTTTATCAAACTACTGTAACTGAAATATTTTCAAGATATTGTGACCCCTTTTAGGCCCTACATACTGATGACAACCGCTTAACACCTCCTCAAAAAAAAAAAAATATATATATATAAACTTATAACTTTTTATTCATCCACTAAAGTTCTAAATCCACTAAATATTTTAAAACTTGTAGTGGATGACAATTAATGTTAATACAGTGTTTTCAAATATTATTTCAATTCAATTCATTAGCTTTAGTTTTATATGGGGAAAAAACTTTTCACAAAAGGGGCAAGGTATGCAATAAAGTTACTTCCTCCTCTTTGACTTAAAATATGTAATAATGTAGGGGTTTTGTAACACAAGGGTTTTGAAGATAGTGATAGATATTAAATGCAATAATTAGAGACCCTTTAACCCTTACGTCTAACCTTAAAACTTAAATGCTTAACCTCAACCCGAGGAAAAACTCCGTATGCTTGATTTTATACGCCCACACTTGTCACGCGCTTCTCCATAGTTTATCCCTTACATGCAACGTTAAAAATCCATTTAACTCTGTAAAGCCGATTGTTTCTCCTCTGTATAAAAAAGAAGGGTTTGAGGCCTATTTCCTCTTCCACCCCTCCATTTATTGCGTGTCTGCCTGGACTCTTTATGGAAACAATTACAAAAAATATAATGTCTCTTTTTTTATAGCTTTTGCCTTGCTTTGGTCTAAAAGGTTTTTTAAAAATAATGACACAAAGGAACACTTTTACACAAGTTCACCTTATATAAAATCGGCGTGCTTAGAAATGAATGCAAATTTATTCGCGCAAATTCATCTCCGCGTTAATTCAATCAACGGAAGAAGGCGAGGGTTATGGGCGAAACGCGCCTTCAGTTTGCTCGCTAATTTATTTTAGAATTTAATTTGATCTTGCGCATTGTGGTGCCGTTAAAACGCAATAATGGAACTAGACAAAGGCATCAGAATCTATTCCTGGCGCGGGGAAAAGACCTCTTCAAACTTCCAACGGTATTGATTCACCAATCATCGTTCAGAATTTTATATTAGCTTAGGTGATTGGAACGCGGCGTTCAGTAACGGTTTGACTATTTTGCAGCAAATGTTATAAAGATAATGTGCGCACAGATCCTATTATTAACCTTGGTGCAATGGTGCCTTCCGTATAACTGACGCCAACAGGAACAAACATATTTCTCTAATATAATTCCAACAAAAATATCTTGATATATTCATCTTTACTTCTGTTAGGAGTATCTGTATACATTCTAGTACACAAATCCGCCTTTCCTAACATCAAGATATTTGCTTTGTTGACGCGTTTAAGAATAACTCCATTCTCAAAACTTTAAATAGAGTACTTGGAGTTTTGAAAACGGAGTTATTCCGAAACACGTCAACAAAGACAAATACTTTAATGAGAGGAAAGGCAGAAAAATGTACTCGAATATATATATAATTCTTCCTGCTTGTAATACGACTATAAATTACCGAAAATTTGAAAAAAAATTCAATTCTGTAAAAATTTGTAAAAATGTCCCAACTGAACTTATGTTAAAGCTCTCCAGCCTACTTTAGGCCTTATTTTAGTGATCCTAAGCGTATTTTTTTAAACACTACACATTTGTTTTCAACCAGTCGATTATCTGGAAAGCAAGTATATTTATTGGAAATTTTTGTAAAATACTGAAAGCATAAATTTGTAACAGTAAAATTAAAATTTCTAAAACCTTTTGAGTTTTTGTGAATGACATACATCTATATCTTTGAGCCACCTAATATTTGAGCTGGCTTGAGCGTTACGGTGATATATGAGCTCACAACTTATTTTCATAAGCGTTTCAATTACTTATCATAATCAGTCAGTAGTGCTGTTTATCTATTGTCTTACTCATGATGATGACAAGTTTGAAACGCGTATGAAAACATAGTATTCATATACAGTAATTTATTATTCATTAAGATTTTTATTGCAATTTTAGTAATATATTCACTCAAAACTTCTATAATGCGTTTAAAAAGTAAAATAAATCTTCCTAGCGTAGGAGGTGGGGAGGGAAACATGGAAGGCGTGGGTAGGGCCGTTACCTGCAATATATCAAACTCCCTAGCGGAATCATAGAGATGTCAAGTTAAGTAGGCGCTGGAATCAACTGTCAAATTATTTTACTACCCCCATTAAAAATATTATTTCCACAGGTTTGATAATCGTACAGATAGATTTTACATTAGCTAAATATTTTTCATCTTATTAAAAAGATCAACAATGGAATTTTATTAAAACTTTATATGTAATGTGAATACAATATTTATCGCGTATTTGAGAATAACAAGGCATAACTGTAATGGTCTTTAATATACCTTGAACAACTCGTATCAAACTTCTCAATAAATTTTTCTATTTGTAGTCATACAAACTTTCGACCTCCTGTCTTCTTTCGGCAAATTATGTTTAATTATTCATAAAACAGCTGAGGGCTACTTAGGTTACCTCTACAAACTTCCCACCTACTCCTCAGTCATCTCTGAACAAGTTGGAACTACCTTCAGCGCTCCACTGTCTATCAGAGGCTAATGGTGGGATGAAGCAAACGAAACCCTGCTTCAGTAGAAAATTACAATCAACTATAATATATATTTAATATTTGGGACGAAGGTAGTTATTTCTTACGATAAAATACACACCCGTGTCCTAGATAATTGACTTTATTTGAGTACTTGTATTTAGAAGTGTTAGGTTAAGGTTGAACATGTAAAACTATTTAAATTTATACCTAGATATGTTTATGCCAACCTTTAAAACCCCAACTGAAGAAATGTTTGATTAGCAAAAGCAACAGAAGTTTGTTCCCTCCCTATTGAGTACTACCTTTTGTTTTCGCCACATGCCTAACCCTTTCTTCCAGACACCTTGCAAAGACATCTTGTACTACACCTTTAAGTTGTTACGGTTACCAAGTATTCCCTTACCAGCGTAGTCACGTGCCTAACCCTTTCTTCCAGACACCTTGCAAAGACATCTTGTACTACACCTTTACGTTGCTACGGTTACCAAGTATTCCCTTACCAACGTAGTCACGTGCCTAACCCTTTCTTCCAGACACCTTGCAAAGACATCTTGTACTACACCTTTACGTTGCTACGGTTACCAAGTATTCCCTTACCAACGTAGTCACGTGCCTAACCCTTTCTTCCAGACACCTTGCAAAGACATCTTGTCCTACGCCTTTACGTTGCTACGGTTACCAAGTATTCCCTTACCAACGTAGACACGTGCCTAACCCTTTCTTCCAGACACCTTGCAAAGACATCTTGTACTACACCTTTAAGTTGTTACGGTTACCAAGTATTCCCTTACCAGCGTAGTCACGTGCCTAACCCTTTCTTCCAGACACCTTGCAAAGACATCTTGTACTACACCTTTAAGTTGTTACGGTTACCAAGTATTCCCTTACCAGCGTAGTCACGTGCCTAACCCTTTCTTCCAGACACCTTGCAAAGACATCTTGTACTACACCTTTACGTTGCTACGGTTACCAAGTATTCCCTTACCAACGTAGTCACGTGCCTAACCCTTTCTTCCAGACACCTTGCAAAGACATCTTGTACTACACCTTTACGTTGCTACGGTTACCAAGTATTCCCTTACCAACGTAGTCACGTGCCTAACCCTTTCTTCCAGACACCTTGCAAAGACATCTTGTCCTACGCCTTTACGTTGCTACGGTTACCAAGTATTCCCTTACCAACGTAGTCACGTGCCTAACCCTTTCTTCCAGACACCTTGCAAAGACATCTTGTACTACACCTTTACGTTGCTACGGTTACCAAGTATTCCCTTACCAACGTAGTCACGTGCCTAACCCTTTCTTCCAGACACCTTGCAAAGACATCTTGTACTACACCTTTACGTTGCTACGGTTACCAAGTATTCCCTTACCAACGTAGTCAGGTGCCTAACCCTTTCTTCCAGACACCTTGCAAAGACATCTTGTACTACACCTTTACGTTGCTACGGTTACCAAGTATTCCCTTACCAACGTAGTCACGTGCCTAACCCTTTCTTCCAGACACCTTGCAAAGACATCTTGTACTACACCTTTACGTTGCTACGGTTACCAAGTATTCCCTTACCAACGTAGTCACGTGCCTAACCCTTTCTTCCAGACACCTTGCAAAGACATCTTGTACTACACCTTTACGTTGCTACGGTTACCAAGTATTCCCTTACCAGCGTAGTCACGTGCCTAACCCTTTCTTCCAGACACCTTGCAAAGACATCTTGTACTACACCTTTACGTTGCTACGGTTACCAAGTATTCCCTTACCAACGTAGTCACGTGCCTAACCCTTTCTTCCAGACACCTTGCAAAGACATCTTGTACTACACCTTTAAGTTGCTACGGTTACCAAGTATTCCCTTACCAACGTAGTCACGTGCCTAACCCTTTCTTCCAGACACCTTGCAAAGACATCTTGTACTACACCTTTACGTTGCTACGGTTACCAAGTATTCCCTTACCAACGTAGTCACGTGCCTAACCCTTTCTTCCAGACACCTTGCAAAGACATCTTGTACTACACCTTTAAGTTGTTACGGTTACCAAGTATTCCCTTACCAACGTAGTCACGTACCTAACCCTTTCTTCCAGACACCTTGCAAAGACATCTTGTCCTACACCTTTACGTTGCTACGGTTACCAAGTATTCCCTTACCAACGTAGTCAGGTGCCTAACCCTTTCTTCCAGACACCTTGCAAAGACATCTTGTACTACACCTTTACGTTGCTACGGTTACCAAGTATTCCCTTACCAGCGTAGTCACGTGCCTAACCCTTTCTTCCAGACACCTTGCAGAGACATCTTGTACTACACCTTTACGTTGCTACGGTTACCAAGTATTCCCTTACCAACGTAGTCACGTGCCTAACCCTTTCTTCCAGACACCTTGCAGAGACATCTTGTACTACACCTTTACGTTGCTACGGTTACCAAGTATTCCCTTACCAACGTAGTCACGTGTCTAACCCTTTCTTCCAGACACCTTGCAAGGCATCTTGTACTACACCTTTACGTTGCTACGGTTACCAAGTATTCCCTTACCAACGTAGTCACGTACCTAACCCTTTCTTCCAGACACCTTGCAAAGACATCTTGTCCTACACCTTTACGTTGCTACGGTTACCAAGTATTCCCTTACCAACGTAGTCACGTGCCTAACCCTTTCTTCCAGACACCTTGCAAAGACATCTTGTACTACACCTTTAAGTTGCTACGGTTACCAAGTATTCCCTTACCAACGTAGTCACGTGCCTAACCCTTTCGTCCAGACACCTTGCAAAGACATCTTGTCCTACACCTTTACGTTGCTACGGTTACCAAGTATTCCCTTACCAACGTAGTCACGTGCCTAACACTTTCTTCCAGACACCTTGCAAAGACATCTTGTACTACACCTTTACGTTGCTACGGTTACCAAGTATTCCCTTACCAACGTAGTCACGTGCCTAACCCTTTCTTCCAGACACCTTGCAAGGCATCTTGTACTACACCTTTACGTTGCTACGGTTACCAAGTATTCCCTTACCAACGTAGTCACGTGCCTAACCCTTTCTTCCAGACACCTTGCAAAGACATCTTGTACTACACCTTTACGTTGCTACGGTTACCAAGTATTCCCTTACCAACGTAGTCAGGTGCCTAACCCTTTCTTCCAGACACCTTGCAAAGACATCTTGTACTACACCTTTACGTTGCTACGGTTACCAAGTATTCCCTTACCAACGTAGTCAGGTGCCTAACCCTTTCTTCCAGACACCTTGCAAAGACATCTTGTACTACACCTTTACGTTGCTACGGTTACCAAGTATTCCCTTACCAACGTAGTCAGGTGCCTAACCCTTTCTTCCAGACACCTTGCAAAGACATCTTGTACTACACCTTTACGTTGCTACGGTTACCAAGTATTCCCTTACCAACGTAGTCAGGTGCCTAACCCTTTCTTCCAGACACCTTGCAAAGACATCTTGTACTACACCTTTACGTTGCTACGGTTACCAAGTATTCCCTTACCAACGTAGTCAGGTGCCTAACCCTTTCTTCCAGACACCTTGCAAAGACATCTTGTACTACACCTTTACGTTGCTACGGTTACCAAGTATTCCCTTACCAACGTAGTCAGGTGCCTAACCCTTTCTTCCAGACACCTTGCAAAGACATCTTGTACTACACCTTTACGTTGCTACGGTTACCAAGTATTCCCTTACCAACGTAGTCAGGTGCCTAACCCTTTCTTCCAGACACCTTGCAAAGACATCTTGTACTACACCTTTACGTTGCTACGGTTACCAAGTATTCCCTTACCAGCGTAGTCACGTGCCTAACCCTTTCTTCCAGACACCTTGCAAAGACATCTTGTACTACACCTTTACGTTGCTACGGTTACCAAGTATTCCCTTACCAACGTAGTCACGTGCCTAACCCTTTCTTCCAGACACCTTGCAAAGACATCTTGTACTACACCTTTACGTTGCTACGGTTACCAAGTATTCCCTTACCAACGTAGTCACGTGCCTAACCCTTTCTTCCAGACACCTTGCAGAGACATCTTGTACTACACCTTTACGTTGCTACGGTTACCAAGTATTACCTTACCAACGTAGTCACGTGCCTAACACTTTCTTCCAGACACCTTGCAAAGACATCTTGTACTACACCTTTACGTTGCTACGGTTACCAAGTATTCCCTTACCAACGTAGTCACGTGCCTAACCCTTTCTTCCAGACACCTTGCAAAGACATCTTGTACTACACCTTTACGTTGCTACGGTTACCAAGTATTCCCTTACCAACGTAGTCACGTGCCTAACCCTTTCTTCCAGACACCTTGCAAAGACATCTTGTACTACACCTTTACGTTGCTACGGTTACCAAGTATTCCCTTACCAACGTAGTCAGGTGCCTAACCCTTTCTTCCAGACACCTTGCAAAGACATCTTGTACTACACCTTTACGTTGCTACGGTTACCAAGTATTCCCTTACCAACGTAGTCACGTGTCTAACCCTTTCTTCCAGACACCTTGCAAAGACATCTTGTACTACACCTTTACGTTGCTACGGTTACCAAGTATTCCCTTACCAACGTAGTCACGTGCCTAACCCTTTCTTCCAGACACCTTGCAAAGACATCTTGTACTACACCTTTACGTTGCTACGATTACCAAGTATTCCCTTACCAACGTAGTCACGTGCCTAACCCTTTCTTCCAGACACCTTGCAAAGACATCTTGTACTACACCTTTACGTTGCTACGGTTACCAAGTATTCCCTTACCAACGTAGTCACGTGTCTAACCCTTTCTTCCAGACACCTTGCAAAGACATCTTGTACTACACCTTTACGTTGCTACGGTTACCAAGTATTCCCTTACCAGCGTAGTCACGTGCCTAACCCTTTCTTCCAGACACCTTGCAGAGACATCTTGTACTACATCTTTACGTTGCTACGGTTACCAAGTATTACCTTACCAACGTAGTCACGTGCCTAACCCTTTCTTCCAGACACCTTGCAGAGACATCTTGTACTACACCTTTACGTTGCTACGGTTACCAAGTATTCCCTTACCAGCGTAGTCACGTGCCTAACCCTTTCTTCCAGACACCTTGCAGAGACATCTTGTACTACACCTTTACGTTGCTACGGTTACCAAGTATTCCCTTACCAACGTAGTCACGTGCCTAACCCTTTCTTCCAGACACCTTGCAGAGACATCTTGTACTACACCTTTACGTTGCTACGGTTACCAAGTATTCCCTTACCAACGTAGTCACGTGCCTAACCCTTTCTTCCAGACACCTTGCAGAGACATCTTGTACTACACCTTTACGTTGCTACGGTTACCAAGTATTACCTTACCAACGTAGTCACGTGCCTAACACTTTCTTCCAGACACCTTGCAAAGACATCTTGTACTACACCTTTACGTTGCTACGGTTACCAAGTATTCCCTTACCAACGTAGTCACGTGCCTAACCCTTTCTTCCAGACACCTTGCAAAGACATCTTGTACTACACCTTTACGTTGCTACGGTTACCAAGTATTCCCTTACCAACGTAGTCACGTGCCTAACCCTTTCTTCCAGACACCTTGCAAAGACATCTTGTACTACACCTTTACGTTGCTACGGTTACCAAGTATTCCCTTACCAACGTAGTCAGGTGCCTAACCCTTTCTTCCAGACACCTTGCAAAGACATCTTGTACTACACCTTTACGTTGCTACGGTTACCAAGTATTCCCTTACCAACGTAGTCACGTGTCTAACCCTTTCTTCCAGACACCTTGCAAAGACATCTTGTACTACACCTTTACGTTGCTACGGTTACCAAGTATTCCCTTACCAACGTAGTCACGTGCCTAACCCTTTCTTCCAGACACCTTGCAAAGACATCTTGTACTACACCTTTACGTTGCTACGATTACCAAGTATTCCCTTACCAACGTAGTCACGTGCCTAACCCTTTCTTCCAGACACCTTGCAAAGACATCTTGTACTACACCTTTACGTTGCTACGGTTACCAAGTATTCCCTTACCAACGTAGTCACGTGTCTAACCCTTTCTTCCAGACACCTTGCAAAGACATCTTGTACTACACCTTTACGTTGCTACGGTTACCAAGTATTCCCTTACCAGCGTAGTCACGTGCCTAACCCTTTCTTCCAGACACCTTGCAGAGACATCTTGTACTACACCTTTACGTTGCTACGGTTACCAAGTATTACCTTACCAACGTAGTCACGTGCCTAACCCTTTCTTCCAGACACCTTGCAGAGACATCTTGTACTACACCTTTACGTTGCTACGGTTACCAAGTATTCCCTTACCAGCGTAGTCACGTGCCTAACCCTTTCTTCCAGACACCTTGCAGAGACATCTTGTACTACACCTTTACGTTGCTACGGTTACCAAGTATTACCTTACCAACGTAGTCACGTGCCTAACCCTTTCTTCCAGACACCTTGCAGAGACATCTTGTACTACACCTTTACGTTGCTACGGTTACCAAGTATTACCTTACCAACGTAGTCACGTGCCTAACCCTTTCTTCCAGACACCTTGCAAAGACATCTTGTACTACACCTTTACGTTGCTACGGTTACCAAGTATTCCCTTACCAGCGTAGTCACGTGCCTAACCCTTTCTTCCAGACACCTTGCAGAGACATCTTGTACTACACCTTTACGTTGCTACGGTTACCAAGTATTACCTTACCAACGTAGTCACGTGCCTAACCCTTTCTTCCAGACACCTTGCAGAGACATCTTGTACTACACCTTTACGTTGCTACGGTTACCAAGTATTCCCTTACCAACGTAGTCACGTACCTAACCCTTTCTTCCAGACACCTTGCAAAGACATCTTGTACTACACCTTTACGTTGCTACGGTTACCAAGTATTCCCTTACCAACGTAGTCACGTGCCTAACCCTTTCTTCCAGACACCTTGCAAGGCATCTTGTACTACACCTTTACGTTGCTACGGTTACCAAGTATTCCCTTACCAACGTAGTCACGTGCCTAACCCTTTCTTCCAGACACCTTGCAAGGCATCTTGTACTACACCTTTACGTTGCTACGGTTACCAAGTATTCCCTTACCAACGTAGTCAGGTGCCTAACCCTTTCTTCCAGACACCTTGCAAAGACATCTTGTACTACACCTTTACGTTGCTACGGTTACCAAGTATTCCCTTACCAACGTAGTCAGGTGCCTAACCCTTTCTTCCAGACACCTTGCAAAGACATCTTGTACTACACCTTTACGTTGCTACGGTTACCAAGTATTCCCTTACCAACGTAGTCACGTGTCTAACCCTTTCTTCCAGACACCTTGCAAAGACATCTTGTACTACACCTTTACGTTGCTACGGTTACCAAGTATTCCCTTACCAACGTAGTCACGTGCCTAACCCTTTCTTCCAGACACCTTGCAAGGCATCTTGTACTACACCTTTACGTTGCTACGGTTACCAAGTATTCCCTTACCAACGTAGTCACGTGCCTAACCCTTTCTTCCAAACACCTTGCAAGGCATCCGGTGACATTTTTTTTTGTTTCTTAGAGCAAGATCTATGGTCAAAGGAATCCATTTAGAGTCAATTGCGGACATCCAAGTGGCCATAATGAGGGTACTCGCGGACATCGCAGTCGAAGCGTTCCAGAAATGTTACGAAGCGTGGAAAACGCGCTGAAATCGTATAGCTGCCCAAGGGACTACTTTGAAGGGGATGGCAGAGTTGTAGAATAATGTTTAAATATACGGTGTCTATGGAATCATTGTATAGCTGCCCAAGGGGACTACTTTGAAGGGGATGGCATAGTTGTAGAATAATGTTTAAATATACGGTGTCTATGGAATCATTGTATAGCTGCCCAAGGGGACTACTTTGAAGGGGGTGGCATAGTTGTAGAATAATGTTTAAATATACGGTGTCTATGGAATCATTGTATAGCTGCCCAAGGGGACTACTTTGAAGGGGATGGCATAGTTGTAGAGTAATGTTTAAATATACGGTGTCTATGGAATCAGTTTCATTACTTAATTGAGAGACACACCTCGTATATTGTCAAGTGTTACACTTGTACACTTGTAAATGATTACATTATATGTAATCATGTATTGTTGCTACATGTGTCCTATTGTAACACTTACATACTTGTTACATGTGTAGCGGTTTTAATCTATCCTTAGTGATGGTATGAAATAAAACTATAGCTAGTGTTTTGTTACTTCGCAAAGGAGAAGCGTATGCTACTACAAGTCTTACAGACATTCGCTTTTTTGAAAAAAAAAGAAAATAATTGAACTTTGTAGGCCTACTCCAGCCTTCGAACGAGGTGTAAAAATTGGCTAAGCTTGTGAAGTTATGTTGATAACACTAAAATAAACGTACACAAAACTAACAAATTAATAATTTATTTACTCAAACGCGTTTCATCACAAAGTCATCATCATCAGTGAGAATTTGTGGCCTAACAATTGTCACTGTAAATAACCTAAAGTTGTTAGGGAACCATTAGGACGGCATATCTAGCGAAGAAAAGTCAGGATTTTACTGTCTGAAGTGTAGAAAGTGTCCTCTTAAATATATATATATATATATATATATATATATATATATATATATATATATATATATATATATATGGACAAAGAAAAATAAATATTTAAACTAGGGCTAAAGAACATTTCCCCATCTTAAATACAACAGACCAGAAAAATATGCGATGGTGAAACATTGTTTAGAAGGAAATCACGTATTTAAAATAGACGATGTAAGCCTTTTGAAAAACGTAGTTAAGTGTAGTGAATTGACAGCGTAAGAAACGTATATTAATGAGAGTAAAAGTAATGTAAATAATGAGTCAGACCCTATTGAAAAGTAAATATTAGTTTAATTATTGTGACACAAGGAAATTTGTATGTAAATTTTAGTTAACATTTTCAGATAATAATAATAATAATGTTGAAATATACATTCTGTAGTTATGTTTATAAGTAATAATTTTGTAATAGTTAAGAATTTCATTGCACTTAATGAGTCAGGTATAGGCCTACAATTTCTAATTAATGTAATCACTTTAAAAAAATGTTTAATAATTGTTATTTTGACAGGTGGGCGTGGCCCACGGTATAAATATATAATGTAACCTTAACCTTACTTTCACCTTTTTAGCAGCAACACTCACTGATGATGATGACTTTGTCATTGAAACGCATCCGAATAAATAAATGATTAATTTGTAAGATTTGTGTACGTCTAGATAAAGCCTTCCCTATTAATCGTCACATATTAATACATTAGTAAAACTGCATCCTTATCTATAACAAATAACTTTATACCTACAAGGACAGCCCGACATGAATAAGCGGTATGAGACTTCCCTGGCCTTCCCCCGTACGAAACCAGGTTGCGGCTCGCGAAATTTACCTTGATAATGATTTCAAGATAAGACTTTACCTCGACCTGCATTTTCTACATTCCACAATTAATATTTCTACTTAGGCCACTAATGTTCAATGCCTGTTCTCGTGTTTAAGTATACATTTAAATCTGTGGGAATTAAAAATCTTTTTTTAAAACCCCTTTTTGTATACATATATGAATTACAGTCGTCAGTAAAGCAACCATATTAGATGTTCGGATATATAGACTTTAGACGTTGTAGATCTGTTCTTTGCTAACTTGGCTCTCTTCCTAGGTCTCTCTACAATTTTCCTCGCATTTTTTAAAAATTTCTCAATAACAAACCGTTCCCCGTGAATAAGACAAGATAAAACGTTTGTTTACAACAAAATAAAATTTATAAATTGTGACTACTATCTTATAAATTATCACCACTACCTCAAACACAATATAATCAATATATATTCTTGGGAAACGTTCTTGTTTTCTCCTTCGAAATCTTCCAAGGCGTCGGGGCTAACGCAAGTAATTATGAAGAAGTACGGAGGTATTTACCCATCACCCACAACAGACTGCCACCTCTTGTCTTCGTTATCCACTTCCAGTTTGAAATAATTGCAGCACTGACAACTCTCCGACAGATTTGTCAAAGATGTTTCACTGCATAGAAGCAATCTCTTCTCTCTACAAAGTAACTGGTCGACTATCCTCCAGTAGATTCCGAGCCACAGGCATTATGGGCAATGAAAGAGCAAGTGGTTCCCTAAAATGAGCACAATTGCAACAACCAAATGTTGACACCTCACCCCTTTACCTTATCGGTTCACCCATGAAACACAACATCAGAAGTCTGAAATGCTAATAGAATGATAATTTAAGATAATGACGATGATATTTGTTGATGATTTTGAGCGGATACCTGTCATTCTACTTACTCCACACACAGAGACTTGAAAGAGGTACTTCCACGAAGAAGTAGAAGAAGAGAGTCCACCGCTAGGGTAATGAAAGCACTACCCTCACGACACCATTCCTCAAACCCGTGAGCACAAGACAAAACTGGTGGGGCTTGTCGCACGATCTCGTGGTACCATTTTTGGGTTGGCAGTGGCCTCCCCCTGAGGTTAGAATAGTCGCAGACTGGTAATTGAGTATCATCCCGAATACAACATCGAAAAAAAAGGCATGGGCAAGCTAGCAGAAGAAAAATGATTCACTCTGCAGGCGCGGACCTCTGCCATCCACAACTGACCGGGCAACCTCCAGAGCCTGCTTCCGACGCCTGTCGGACAACGATTATCTGCAGGCACACGTGGCCTAGCTAAATAAGATGCATGCTCTCTTTCTGTCTAGGGCCAGATCTCCATCTGCCCTGAGCTAGATACGGTAAATAGGGTATTTAGATATGGTCATTGCCGGGAGGCTCGAAGCTGAATTGGCTCAAAAGCCAAGAGAGGACCCGAAAACATACAAACGTACTTTTCAAGATGTATTAACAACAAATTCTACCAAAAACATCAACGCTCTAGATGTTAGAAAATAATACACTATTCCTAATAAATAATACATTAAATATCTATACAAATTACACATTTATATAACTCTCGTATATCTACCAATAAAAATGAAATTATAGTGTTAGTCAATAAATTTTAGAGGATCCCAATAAATTTGATTTAGTCGAATTTATTTTTAAATTCAACGCTAAAAACCTACAAAATACATTATGCGCCTAAACATTGAAAGTGAATCAGCAGTAGTAGAACGACCGATATAGGGTCATTCTAGGTCGTTTTATAGGAGACCTCAGGAGATTTTGTTGTGCCCGAAACCTGCCTTTTCGTTCACAATGGTTCTAGCAAGATTGCGCAACAAGCCACACTGCCTTAGGACAACATTGCTTTCATTGAAGAAACGTTTGCCAAACGCCTAATTGTCCTTTGAACAAACTTTTGTTATCCAGCCCAGTTCCCCGACTTACACTCCTGACGCCTACGTCTGGGGCATCATGAAGGAGATTTTCCTTGACGACCCGCCTACCAACTACGTTCAATAAGGAAAACATATAATCTTGTCTATAACCAGCATGAAACAACCCCTCTTACCCAAAATGATGCAAGGCCTCCACGGGTTTTGCCTCAATTTAATTTTAACGGAACTCATATGGAACATTTTTATACCCGAGTCTAACCAATTTAGCTTCTTTTCACTTATATGTGTTTGTAAAACTATGTAAATAAAAAAATCTGAAACCAAAGGTGCATACGGCAATTCTTTGAAATTATTTCTTTCAATTAAAAAAAGTCCATCTAGTTTTTGTATCCAAAACTAAAGTTCTATAAAGTATTTCTTCCAAACGGCTTCTCCATTTTTTTTTAATGTCAAAAAGTAACTGGCGGTTAGAAACAAACACCTTTGTACAGATCTTGTTATTTGCCTGACTAGGCCACGTAATTACAAATAACATTTAAGTTTTTAAAGTAGAAATATGAGAACAGTCTTCATACATTTCATTAAACTAATTTTTTCCTTGATCAGGAATGGACTAGAATATTTAATAAAAATTTGAAACCCGAGCTATTCAATAGGTTGAGGAATAGCTTTCCAATAATATTAACACAGTTGCACCAACGTAAATGCTTAATTGCAATTAGCAACGTTTACGTAAACAAAGGAAACCGCTAACGAATATTTAATTACTTTTAGGCCGAATGTGCGTAAGTGTGGACACGCCCACATTGACTTGTGTTGGATTAATAAGTATTATGTTTGAATATTACACTTTAAAATTACATCTACAGTCCTGCAACTTACCCAGCTAGTAAACATCTTGGATAATTACTGGGCCCTTACCTGAAACAGAAGTTTGGTATTAGCGAGAATCAATAAATGATAATAAATTTAATAGAATAATAGCTTACCCCATATAAACCATTACAGTACGATATAAAAAAACTGTGTAATGCCCCAATAGAAACTTGTGCAAGTAAACGTACAAAATCCAACTTCGACCACGATTCCCCTCCATTTACGGTACCAAAGAAAATGCATGCATCAATCTTAACACGCGTGACATAAATTTTACAATATTCTTCGTTAGACAGTAGGTCTGGCTCGATGCTCCTGATACAATAATTTAGAAAATTATTTTTGGGTGACGATACGCTCTTGACATAAATTTTACAATACTCTTCGTTAGACAGTAGGTCTGCCTCGATGCTCCTGATACAATAATTTAGAAAATTATTTTTGGGTGACGATACGCTCTTGACATAAATTTTACAATACTCTTCGTTAGATAGTAGGTCTGGCTCGATGCTCCTGATATAATAATTTAGAAAATTATTTTTGGGTGACGATACGCTCTTGACATTAATTTTACAATATTCTTCGTTAGGCAGTAGGTCTGGCTCGATGCTCCTGATACAATAATTTAGAAAATTATTTTTGGGTGACGATACGGTCTTGACATTAATTTTACAATATTCTTCGTTAGACAGTAGGTCTGGCTCGATGCTCCTGATATAATAATTTAGAAAATTATTTTTGGGTGACGATACGCTCTTGACATTAATTTTACAATATTCTTCGTTAGACAGTAGGTCTGGCTCGATGCTCCTGATACAATAATTTAGAAAATTATTTTTGGGTGACGATACGCTCTTGACATTAATTTTACAATATTCTTCGTTAGACAGTAGGTCTGGCTCGATGCTCCTGATATAATAATTTAGAAAATTATTTTTGGGTGACGATACGCTCTTGACATTAATTTTACAATATTCTTCGTTAGACAGTAGGTCTGGCTCGATGCTCCTGATACAATAATTTAGAAAATTATTTTTGGGTGACGATACGGTCTTGACATTAATTTTACAATATTCTTCGTAAGACAGTAGGTCTGCCTCGATGCTCCTGATACAATAATTTAGAAAATTATTTTTGGGTGACGATACGCTCTTGACATAAATTTTACAATACTTTTCGTTAGACAGTAGGTCTGCCTCGATGCTCCTGATACAATAATTTAGAAAATTATTTTTGGGTGACGATACGCTCTTGACATAAATTTTACAATACTCTTCGTTAGACAGTAGGTCTGGCTCGATGCTCCTGATACAATAATTTAGAAAATTATTTTTGGGTGACGATACGCTCTTGACATTAATTTTACAATATTCTTCGTTAGACAGTAGGTCTGGCTCGATGCTCCTGATACAATAATTTAGAAAATAATTTTTGGGTGACGATACGCAATTTACATTAATTTTACAATATTCTTCTTTAGACAGTAGGTCTGGCTCGATGCTCCTGATACAATAATTTAGAAAATTATTTTTGGGTGACGATACGCTCTTGACATTAATTTTACAATATTCTTCGTTAGACAGTAGGTCTGGCTCGATGCTCCTGATACAATAATTTAGAAAATTATTTTTGGGTGACGATACGCTCTTGACATTAATTTTACAATATTCTTCATTAGACAGTAGGTCTAGCTCGATGCTCCTGATATAATAATTTAGAAAATTATTTTTGGTTGACAATACGCTCTTGACATTAATTTTACAATATTCTTCGTTAGACAGTAGGTCTGGCTCGATGCTCCTGATATAATAATTTAGAAAATTATTTTTGGTTGACGATACGCTCTTGACATTAATTTTACAATATTCTTCGTTAGACAGTAGGTCTGGCTCGATGCTCCTGATACAATAATTTAGAAAATTATTTTTGGGTGACGATACGCTCTTGACATTAATTTTACAATATTCTTCGTTAGACAGTAGGTCTGGCTCGATGCTCCTGATATAATAATTTAGAAAATTATTTTTGGTTGACAATACACTCTTGACATTAATTTTACAATATTCTTCGTTAGACAGTAGGTCTAGCTCGATGCTCCTGATATAATAATTTAGAAAATTATTTTTTGTTGACAATACACTCTTGACATTAATTTTACAATATTCTTCGTTAGACAGTAGGTCTGGCTCGATGCTCCTGATACAATAATTTAGAAAATTATTTTTGGTTGACAATACACTCTTGACATTAATTTTACAATATTCTTCGTTAGACAGTAGGTCTGGCTCGATGCTCCTGATACAATAATTTAGAAAATTATTTTTGGGTGACGATACGCTCTTGACATTAATTTTACAATATTCTTCGTTAGACAGTAGGTCTGGCTCGATGCTCCTGATACAATAATTTAGAAAATTATTTTTGGTTGAAAATACACTCTTGACATTAATTTTACAATATTCTTCGTAATGTAGTGGACCTGGTTCGAAATGTTCGTCGTTTCGAATATATTATTTTGAAATACTGTATATATATATATATATATATATATATATATATATATATATATATATATATATATATATATATATATATTAAAACAACACAGGTTATTCAAATACAAGAATATTTATTATTTTATATCCAACGCTTTTCGTTGGCAAACAGTACCAACATCATCAGGAATGAAAATTACAATAATGTCACATTGTAATAATAATAATATAATTGTAATAATAACATTGTAATGAAATAATTGTAATTTTCATTCCTGATGATGTTGGTACTGTTTGCCAACGAAAAGCTTTGGGTATAAAATAATAAATATTCTTGTATTTGAATAACCTATGTTGTTTTAAATTATTAAACAAGAAAACGTATTTTATATATATATATATATATATATATATATAATTTTGCCTTTTACAATTCCTTCTACTAGTCCACACTTTATTTCTATGTAGATTGTTTAAATTTTCAATCGTTAATAAAATACTTTTTATTCAGCCACACAAGATCAAACATTTTTTTAAAAACTTGTAGTTGAAAACACTTGATGTTAATACAGTTTTTTAAAAATATTAACTCATTTCATCCATTAAATTTAATTAATTAATTTTAATTTTATATGCGAGAAAAACTTTTCAGAAAAGGGACATGGTATGCAATATAGTTATTTCGTCCCATTTGGCTTAAAATAAGCGAAAAGATACGATTTTATAAAACAGCTGATTTTATTTGCCGAACTTGAAAAATTTGGTTAGATACTCCTAATATACTGATTTAAAAAATATTTTTTTAAGAGTTGGCTTGACGAAATGCTCTAGACTCATTAATTTTACAATATCTGTATGTGTTCATGATTAAAAAATTTACAAAATTCGTTTTTAGAGGGTAGGGCTGAAACAACGCCCTTGCCTCATTAATTCTTCAAACCTTTCCTTGAGACATTAGGTAGACCTGGTTCGATCTTCTGATACATTAATTTAGAAAACATTTTTTGGAGACTAGACTTGACAACCCGCTGACACATTATTTTACAATTTTCTTCGTTAGAGTTTTAAAGAAGATCCTGGTAGAATTAATGTTAACACATTCAAAATCAGTTTCCACTTGTTTCAAATCAGTTTTATAAAAACTGTAAATTTAAAAGTGTATTATATCGTTGATAAGAAACAGTTGACAAAAAATAAAGGATAGGTTGTAATATTTTGAAAATTTAGAGACAACGATAATTTTTCTGGTAATGTATGGCTATTATATCGATTATAATGATATCTAATTTAGGCAAATCGAAACTATTAGGAATTCAACCTACCAATGTAAAACTATTTTAATTTGAAATATTTTCAATCTTTATACAAAATCCATCCCCTTTATTAAAAAAAAAAATTAATAAAACTTATTTTTTTTTTGTAAAAAAAATATTGTAAAACAAACTTGCTAAGATTTAAATAGTTTAATAATTTAAAAAAAAATATCTTCCTCTGAAGGTGCGGACTTTCCAATTGAAATGAACATAATGGTTTAACTAAAACGTTTTAAGTTGATTATTGTAATAATTTTGATATCACTGATTAAATCATACGTAATTATTTAAAGAACTAAGTGAAAACTATTAACTTAATCATCGGGTAGCAGGTAGACTTCGTCATTGAAAAGACGGGGCGGTTTCAGAACGCGACTGCACGTATGTTGTTCCCTTCGTTTTTTAAATGATTAGGCCTAACTTATTAAAAAATGTTATTAGTGGTTAAGAGATTTAATTTAATTGATTTTTTTTAAATACGACACAGTTGCTTAGATATCTTACTTTGTTTAGAAATCGATTTAATATTTTATATAAATTTAGACATTACATACGCCTTGGATAATCTCAATGAGCTACTACGCGTTTACTCGATTTAGATCAAGGATTAAATGTTGAGAATTATTAATTATCAAATAATAAGGAAAACCCATTTTCTGGGTAAAACAGACATTGAAAATATTAAAGTATTTATAATAAAATAAGGAAAAAACGGCGTAATTTATTGACTCCATTAATATTGTAATTTCGCTCCAGTTCTGTACATTACACTGCTAATTGCCGCCCGAGTGCAGGCTGGCTCACACTCGCATGGCCACTTGGAGAGTTATGGATAAGCAATCAGCAGTAAAATTGCTCGTTTAACGAGCTTTGCAGCCCACGTCCCACGTATAAACACACAAAAGCTGTGCTCGTAAAGTTCCGTACGAATGCTACTCGTACGGGTTCTTAGTTTTTATAAATGCTGAATATCTTAGAGTAGGCAACTTTGTTAACGCATAGTTGTAAAGTAATTCGTCATAACTTGCTGGAATGTAGAAGGTACGTGAGAGGGATTCCTATTCAAGTACGCCTAGACTATAATATGTACAGGAAATGTGTCGTCAATAGTTATTGGCAACTCTATTTTAGTAGCAAATATGCTGGAAAATATAGATAAACAAAAAACTAGGCCTATTGTCCAACAATGGATATAGTAAACTTACTGAGTCAAGTACTTTTCGTCAACCTTACTATTTAAAAAGAATTTTCTAAAACAATGTACCAGGAGCATAGAACCAGACTACTGTCTAACAAAGAATACAGTAAAAATTACTCTCTGCCGAATAATATAGTAAAATTTAATTAGTCAAGTACTTTTCGTCAACCCTACTATTTAAAAAGAATTGTTTAAGCAATGTATCAGGAGCATTGAACCAGATTACTGTCTACCGAAGAATATAGTAAAAATTAATTAATCAAGTGCTTTTCGTCAACCCTACTATTTAAAAAGAATTGTTTAAGCAATGTATCAGGAGCATTGAACCAGATTACTGTCTACCGAAGAATACAGTAAAAATTAATTAGTCAAGTGCTTTTCGTCAACCCTACTATTAAAAAAGAATTTTCTAAAACAATGTATCAGGAGCATAGAACCAGACTACTGTCTAACGAAGAATATAGTAAAAATTAATTAGTCAAGTACTTTTTGTCAAGCCTACTACGGTACTTAAAAAGAATTTTCTAAAACAATGTATCAGGATCATAGAACCAGACTACTGTCTAACAAAGAATACAGTAAACACTAATTAGTCAAGAGCTTTTCGTCAAGCCTACTATTTAAAAAGGATTGTTTAAGGAATGTATCAGGAGCATTGAACCAGATTACTGTCTACCGAAGAATATAGTAAAAATTAATTATTTAAGTGCTTTTCGTCAACCCTACTATTTAAAAAGAATTTTCTAAAACAATGTATCAGGAGCATAGAACCAGACTACTGTCTAACGAAGAATATAGTAAAAATTAACTAGTCAAGTACTTTTTGTCAAGCGCACTACTTAAAAAGAATTTTCTAAAACAATGTATCAGGAGCATAGAACCAGACTACTGTCTAACAAAGAATATAGTAAACACTAATTAGTCAAGAGCTTTTCGTCAAGCCTACTATTTAAAAAGGATTGTTTAAGGAATGTATCAGGAGCATAGAACCAGACTACTGTCTAACAAAGAATATAGTAAACACTAATTAGTCAAGTGCTTTTCGTCAAGCCTACTATTTAAAAAGAATTGTTTAAGCAATGTATCAGGAGCATTGAACCAGATTACTGTCTACCGAAGAATATAGTAAAAATTAATTATTCAAGTGCTTTTCGTCATGCCTACTATTTAAAAAGAATTGTTTAAACAATGTATCAGGAACATAGAACCATACTACTGTTAACCGAAGAATATAGTAAAAATTAATTAGTTAAGTGTATTTCGTCAAGTCTACTATTTAAAAAGAATTGTTTAAACAATGTATCAGAAGCATAGAACCAGACTATTGTCAAACGAAGAATATAGTAAAAATCATTTAGTCAAGTGCTTTTTGTCAAGCCTACTATTTAAAGCATTTTCTAAATCAATGTATCAGGAGCATAGAACCAGACTACTGTCTATCGAAATACGTAGGAAAAAATAATGTCAAACGAGCTGTGTCAAGCATACTCTTTAAAAAACATGATAAATTAATGTATCAGGAGCAGAGAACCAGACTACTGTCTAACGAAGTATCCAGGTAAATATATTCATTCAGGTGCGTTTCGTGAAGCCTACTGCCCAAAACTATATTACTGTGAAATCTAAAAAAGGATGTATGTTTTTAAAATATACTGTTTAAAAATAAAATGTTCGGTTCAATTAGAAGATAATAAACAATGAGCCTTTAAAAAATCAATTATAATCAGAGGGATTTTCTTTTAAAATTCCTTAAAAACTAATTTAATACACCAGGATACACTGGTCAAAATACCAATGTTTATAAATAAAAATACATAGTTTCAATTTAGAAACATTTATTTAATAAGTTATAATGTCGATCTATAATATTTTTATATAAAGTGTAAGAGAAATGTTTAATAACAATACAGATTCTATAAAATTTAATTCAATCGTCTCAGATTTATCGTTTCAATAGTACTTTTTCTTTAAATGTTTTACTTTATTAAGTACTTTTTACACGTATGTTTTTCTTACTTTTATTAACTTTATTTTGAGGTGAAAATACCACTTTAGTTATAGAGCAATGGTACCTATCGGGCCATCAGGATAGCCTCGGACTTTTGTTGATCACTAATATTTAATATCATGGTAAGCTTTTGTGAGTCCATGCCAATCTGAACATGTTATAAACTTCGAAAAACAAGTCGCACAATCTTCTCGCCATCACGCGTAAAACACATTTTAACTTTAATATTGGTAACTCCTCAAACATCTTTAAAATATAAATAATATTTTTAAATAATTTTACTCAAGTATAGAGAATTACTTAATAATGATTTAATTTATAGTTTTATGTCGAAACGATTACTATACATTACAAAAAGCAAAACATCAATATTATTTTTTTAAATAAAAATAATAAAATGAATTATTCTAAACTTGTTTCTTCAATAAAAAAAATGTATGATCCCATTTCCAAGAACGAAAGAGGTTTGGAGCTTTCTGCTAGACATTGTAAAACCATTCAAGTCACATGTGTACTCATTTAGTATTCAAGGCACATTGTTGTGCAATATTACATAAGGGGTGTTTCTTGCCCTTACGGAGTAACACTATTTACATGGAAATAAACGTTGCATAGAGAATATTCCGTTTATAATAAGAGATACTGTTAAGTTCTTTCAGGGGCTCAATAAATTGTAAGGTAGTTTTCGACTACAAAACGTTTTAGAAACGCGTATAAATACTGTTTTAACTAAGTCTAATAATAACTCCTGACTCTATTTATACTTTTACTCGCACTGTCTGTCTGTCACTCCGTCACTAAAGCTTACATTCTCTTCAATACATTACAAATATTTATCGCCCTTCACGCTTAACACCTTTCTCATACTTTCTAGTCGCTTCACTCCTTAGAAGGTTCTAGACTTTAGTAGAAGGTGTAGTTTTGTGTCCCCTCTGACTGAAAGGACTTGTCAAGCTGTGCGACATAAATCACAATTGGAGCCTTACCCATTACAATCACATATAAATCTACAAATATCTCACAATTGATGGTAATTTGAATTAAAGAGCGTTTGCCTTTAGCCACATAAATCTGTCTAATATTTTGAATCGTGCTGTTAAAATAGGTTAAATTTTAAGGTCGTTGTTAAAATATAATTACTATCGTCTTTGAGGGATATTAAAATGACTATAAATCCCGGTCTGATAAATACAGGAAAGAACCCATCCTGACATATCAAACTAATATGCTCATTGTCACATGGGTGTGTCTACTCTTTGTATGAAAAAGAATTTGTAACTACTGTATCTGTGGTTTAGTGACAGAAAGAATGAACTGACATAATAATCGTCTGGTGCTAGGAAAAGGCGGAAATTAATGGCATCAATAGTCATAAGTGAAGAAAATACAAACCGGTGAAAAATTAAGATAAAGAAAGATGTAGTAGAAGTGGGATTATGAGTAGGACCGGAAAGAAAAAGTGTCAGGCCAAACCATGTAGGCAAATTAAAGGGGGTACTGGAAACGTAAAACAGGTTTTAAGGAAGATTCTGTGACACCCTACAATAAAAACACTACCACGTATCTGAGACCAAACCAAAAGCAGAGTGAAAAATGTAAAAGAATTCCAATAACGATGCAAAAATGTAGATTGGATTCTACTGACTCCGAAAAAAAGAACTGGAAATAGTAGACAAAATAGTATTTCCCAAAATAAAAAAAAATACAGGAAACCAATACTGTGAATGGGAGAAATCATTGATGACTTGTGTACGGCCCAGTTCATGAAAAGGCTTATGAGGCAGATTTAGAATGAAGTAAAGTATAAGCCCGACCTTCAAGTTCGCCTATCAGGAAAAAAGTACTTCAGCTATTAAATCTTCCAACATAAATTTAATTTGAAACAACTGATAAATACAAAATTGCATAACATTTCTTCCATGTCATGTTTAAACCTACATGTGATTATGCCTCGACGTTTAAAGTGACACCACTTATTGTGTACGTAACAAACAAAAAATAAATTACCTTTTCAGTTGATGGTTTCCTTCAACCCTTACACCGACTACCCACGCATACGTGCTCTAATAACTTGTCGTGAACAAAAGAATTTCAAATAAACACTTGATGGATTCATGTTTGCTTGAAATACCGGGTAGCGTGTCAGGGATGTTATTATGGCTGAGGAATAATTTATGCCCCACTACAATATCAGCTCGATGGATACTTTTGAATTTTTTTGTCGTGGTTTCGTATTGATTTACAGGGCATTAGTTATTTATTGCATCTTCACTCTACAAATTGTTTACATTGTTTATTTCTGAAACAAGCGCTAAATTTATACTGAATCAATTTTCTTTACAAACACATTGTTTACATTCTTTAAAATTTTAATGAATGAAAATTAACAAAATTGCAAATTTTTATTTTGTTTTTTCTTTGTGTAATAAAAAAAAACAAATGATATACACAATCGTTTTTAAAAGTAAATTCCTTCTTAGGTGAACAAAAATATTGTTTAGTTACTTTTTATTAAATAATTATAATTAATATAAATAAAGTAACATAACTGCATACAACGGTTAAAACAGCTGTTCTACTACATAACCTATAACATAAAATCAGTTGTTTTATGAAATCTTAGGTTATCACTTATTTTGAGCCAAATGGAACGAAATAACTATATTGCATACCTGTCTTTGTAAAGATTTTCTCCTATATAAAACTAAAATTAATTCATTAAATTTCATCAATCTATTTAATAAGACTATTAACATCAAGTGTCATTCACTACAAGTTAAAAAAAATGTATTTGAGCTTTTGTAAATGAATAAAAAATATTTTAATAACAACTGAAAATTTGAACGATATATATATATATATATATATATATATATATATATACATATATGTGGTGAATAGTTATTATCCGGAGTACATCCGTTCATTCTGGATGTACTCCAGATAATAACTATTCATCATATTTTTCCATCCGTGAAAGAATACGTATCAGCATATATATATATATATATATATATATATATATATATATATATATATATATATATAGTGTGTGTGTGTGTGTGTGTGCGTGTGTGCGTGTGCGCGCGTGCGTGTGCGTGTGCGTGTGTGTGTGTGTGTGTGTGTGTGTGTGTGTGTGTGTGTGTGTGTGTGTGTGTGTGTGTGTGTGTGTGTGTGTGTGTGTGTGTGTGTGTGTGTGTGTGTGTGTGTGTACAGAAGGAATTCAATGAACAACGCGTTAAAATAGCTTCATATCTGTCTTTTAAGGAACATGTTATGACAACCGTTTGGTATGTTTTGAGGTAATATTAGACAACTAAGAATTCATTTAAAGCAATTCTATTGCAAATGATTTTTTTCTTTTGAACATTCTCTTGTTAGCCCTTTCTTGATGTGTTGTTGGTTTCTAATTGTATTGGAAGCCCTGTATGCACAGCGCGTAGATCTCTCTTTACGCGGGTTGAGCAGTACCTCCTAGAAAACATGAGGTACTGGTTGAGAGCACGTCTATACTTCAAGCACGCGACTCTGCATAAACGTAATGCCATAATGCTACCCCTAACTCCTCTAACATAGAGGTTTATCTTTCTGCCTAGACCTATCTGTTTCCTCAATCCTTTCCTATTCTAAGTGGGCGATAATTAATACTGGCTATACACCTTAAAATTACCGAAAAAATCACCATGGCAGATTTCTTTCAATTTACATAGGACAAAACAGGTTATATTCAGATGGTTAGCCTTAGTCATGACGAAGATGTGATCTTCCCTGTACTATGCTACCTCCCCACACCTAGAACAGGTGGACGCTAAGTTCTTTCTTGTATTCCTCTACTTTGACATAACTTTGTTTCTTTAATCTTTAGATGTCGAACTTATTCTTTGGCGAAGAACCAAACGAGGATAGTATTGAAAATATTAAAATTGTCAAGCTAAAGTTAAAACTTGAAGGAAACTAAAACTAGATTTATAAAGAAAAAGGATAATTGTTGGATTTATATTTAAATAAGAGATAAATAATAAACTTATTTTATAGAGGAAAAATTTGTTATTTTAAAACAAAATTAAATAATTAAAATATTATAGAATACAACTCAAATAATAAAAAAACTAGACCCAACTACTTCGCTGCGTATAAAAATTCTATACAAAAACCCCACGAAATAGCATTTAAATTTTAAAATAGTTGACGCCTTTTAGAAGTTTTTGATCAGATGTTGAGTTTCCGTTATATAACTCCCTAATTATCTAACACTAAAGTCCTATAATGTTTTTAATTACACTTTTAGAACGTTTTAATTATACACTTTTAAAAAGTCTACACTATGGCCAGTACTACGCCTTGAACGTCTACTATTAGGCTGCACCAAGTACTCATTTTCGCAGCGTGAACCAACTTGGGCACCGAAAAGCATTAATAAAATTTTTAACACAGGATCGATCCTGGATCCTTTAGGTTAGTATTACAAATAAGCAAGTGAGTAGAAAGTAAAAACCTTTCTCCCAAAACGGGAAAAAGGAGGAATTTGTGTCTTGAATATGCAGAACCGCTAATCAAACCTAATTAAAAGACCTACATAATTTTTTAACAATTCTCAATTCATTTATTATACACAACCTTGATTAGCAACTTAACCTAAACTTACACCTACGTATTTGTGACAGTTAGTTATAAAAGTTTCGCTTATCAATTCAATAACGATATTCTGAAATAGTAAAGCGACAAAACAAACCTCACTATAAACTAAGGAAATTTATAAAATTCTATTAAATCTGCGCCAAGGAAATGTATTAAAACTTCCCGCGTGAATAATATCCGAAGTTACCGGCTTCCATGTACTTTACTGAAGTTTACGACTCAATAATGTTGAAATGAGTTATTTTGCGACGAATAATTTGACACGGTATGAATAATGTCTCGGTATGAAGGACGTGGGTTGTAATGAACTATCTGCAATGGATGTGGGATCTCCTGCTCACGCCTACACCAACTTATCTATTTAAACTTGCCCAAGGAATTGCAAAACTTTTAAACTGCTGAAGGCTTTTGGTATTTAACTGCTTTAAGAATTTCAGTTGTTAACAACCCTGTACACGCTACTAAACATTTAAAATTAAAAAAAAAACAAAAAATAAAAACAACAACTCACAACAAAGCGTTAAAGTCGTTAAACTTGTTTCAACAACTACGCTGTCATCATCAGTGGCTAGCTTATACGAACATCACCAGTGTAGTCACTGATGATGTCAACGTGGAAGCTGAAACATGACAGCGTTAACCACTTTGTTGTGACAGTTGCGTTTTATTGTTTACTATGTATTCTAAGGTAAATAAATATCACTAGACTAAAACTGATTAACAGCCCCATATGTTCGTCATTTAAATAAAACTTCAAATGAACAATACCTAACTTTTGGACAGGACAGTACGCTTGCTCTCACAGAGGTGAAGAAAGGTACTCTGGAGGAAGTACTCGTCACAAGGCCGGATAATTGACATATGATCCCTTCAAAATTAAACCTACCCTCAAAACAAAGACCTGTCTTTCTTCTTACAATTATATGTAACATAAACATATATGTTGCTGTGGAGAGAAGACGGT
>JBAIZL010000076.1:17500-31333 GCA_036971475.1 Prosapia bicincta | reverse complement strand
AAGCTGATAAAAGCCATAAACCATAACCGATGATCACCAAAGACAAGCGATGATCACCGGTCGGCGATGATCACGGGTCGGCGATGATCACCAAAGACAAGCGATGATCACGGGTCACCGATGATCACCAAAGACAAGCGATGATCACGGGTCGGCGATGATCACGGGTCGGCGATGATCACCACAAAAGTCCGATTAACTCAAAAATGGCGATCGTCACCGGTCGGCTGTGATCACCAATGGGCGATGATGACCACCGAGCGATGTTTACAGGCGACGGTTAACAGCAGCGAGCGTTTATAAGCTGATAAAAGCCATAAACCATAACCGATGATCACGGTCAGGAGTAGCTTTTTCAGACAGCCCACTTACAAGCGTTTGCGCTGCTATCTTTGAGGGACCGTACCGGCTCGATAGGCTGGTGTGGCGAAACCATTGCAAGTGCTGTGGGCGGTTTGTTGACCGACGGCGACGGCCTTGCCGGCACATGTACGTCGTAATACGACGGTACTGGCCGGGAAATGGGCAGTCCGATGGGTCGACACAATCGCTCGGGCAATTGGTTATAGCGCACCGGCAGAATCTGTTTGAAGCCGAGAACAGCACGAACGTCTGCGGCCTGTTATTTTTGGCTTGCGGTGAGTTCGCAAAATACATGGCAGAAATCTATAAAGTGTGTGTGCCACTTGCGCAATAATAGTGCGGGTTGGTCGTGCGGCACGCCAATATGCGATCACGTCCCCCGTGAATTCGGCGGGGCGGGAAAGTGCGGGGTTATCGCCTCTCTCCATGCAGGAGAGCGAGCGGTCCCCGTGCAAGTACGGGATCTCATGTGCCGTGGGCGGTGGTTGTTTAGGCAACCAGTGGATCTTCTTCCGTTCGATTGCCAGCCTCCACGGGCGGGTAGCGAATGGTGATCCGCAGCCGCCGCGCTATAGTCCTGACCGACGCCAGCGTCGACTGTGCACCTGCATTTATTATTATCACGAAGGCGTACACACTGGACGCCCGTGATGCGTATGGTGGGTTCTACTCCCACCGTGGCTATATATAATAATAATAATAAAAATAATAATAATAACACACACATCAAGTGCGAACTGCCGGAGCCAGAATGACGCCGATGCCGCCAGATGAGAGATGCGGTCACAGCCGTCGCGTTCAACCGGTTCTCTAAAGGAGGCCGTTTGTAACGCGGTCGGCGCAAACCTCACCCTCGGCCATTCAGTGTCCGACCCACAGCGTAGCCGCGGGCACGCCACGCGACGGCGATTTTTCGCCGTCAACCGGCGTCAAGCTCTACCATGCGGCACTATTGCATTCAAACACGGCCGCCGTTGTTGCGTCTTTAAAAGGGCGCTCACGGTAGGCCGTACAAACGGAGAACGCTTCGCCCTCCCGGGTGTCAGCGCTATTATAACAATGAGTAAACATCGATTGCGAACCCTTCAGCCAACTCTCTAGCGGAGTTTGGCCGGGTATGCGAAAAGTCGTTGTGTGTGATGAAAACCGGCAGAAGGCGCGGCAACAGGGTCCTGTAGCCCGCTTATGTTGTTTTCTATTTTGGTTCTCGCTCGCCGTTCGTCGGCAAGGGCTCCTGCCAAGCGCTGGGGCCAGCCTACTTCGTGCGAGCGGGGGCAATTGAACGAAAGTTTTTCCGCTTCCGCAGGATCCATCCGCCCGCCAAACGGTCGTGGCGGGTGGCGCCAGCGTAGAGGTCGGAGAAACAAACGGTCCCGTTATGCGGGACCTGGGCAGCTGTCTCCGTTTACGGACGTCGAGTCGGCTGCTCCCTGGTTGATCCTGCCAGTAGTCATATGCTTGTCTCAAAGATTAAGCCATGCAAGTCTCAGTACGAGCCGAATTAAGGTGAAACCGCAAAAGGCTCATTAAATCAGTTATGGTTCCTTAGATCGTACAATCCATTACTTGGATAACTGTGGTAATTCTAGAGCTAATACATGCAAACAGAGTCCCGACCAGAGATGGAAGGGACGCTTTTATTAGATCAAAACCAATCGGTGCCCGGTCCGCCGGGCCCGTTAACCTTGGTGACTCTGAATAACTTTCAGCTGATCGCACGGTCCTTGTACCGGCGACGCATCTTTCAAATGTCTGACTTATCAACTGTCGATGGTAGATTCTGCGCCTACCATGGTTGTAACGGGTAACGGGGAATCAGGGTTCGATTCCGGAGAGGGAGCCTGAGAAACGGCTACCACATCCAAGGAAGGCAGCAGGCGCGCAAATTACCCACTCCCGGCACGGGGAGGTAGTGACGAAAAATAACGATACGGGACTCATCCGAGGCCCCGTAATCGGAATGAGTACACTTTAAATCCTTTAACGAGTACCAATTGGAGGGCAAGTCTGGTGCCAGCAGCCGCGGTAATTCCAGCTCCAATAGCGTATATTAAAGTTGTTGCGGTTAAAAAGCTCGTAGTTGGACCTGTGTTCCACGCTGTCGGTTCGCCGCCCGTCGGTGTCAACTGGCATGTCCTGTGGAACGTCCTGCCGGTGGCGGTCCGGGCTTTCGGCTTGCGTAAGGGCTCACGCCCGAAGCAGGCCGAACAGTACCGGCCGCCGGTCCAATCCCGCCACGGTGCTCTTCACCGAGTGTCGAGGTGGGCCGGCACGTTTACTTTGAACAAATTAGAGTGCTTAAAGCAGGCTGGTGTCCGCCTGAATACTGTGTGCATGGAATAATAGAATAGGACCTCGGTTCTATTTTGTTGGTTTTCGGAACCCGAGGTAATGATTAATAGGGACAGGCGGGGGCATTCGTATTGCGACGTTAGAGGTGAAATTCTTGGATCGTCGCAAGACGAACCTAAGCGAAAGCATTTGCCAAGTATGTTCTCGTTAATCAAGAACGAAAGTTAGAGGTTCGAAGGCGATCAGATACCGCCCTAGTTCTAACCATAAACGATGCCAGCCAGCGATCCGCCGAAGTTCCTCCGATGACTCGGCGGGCAGCTTCCGGGAAACCAAAGCTTTTGGGTTCCGGGGGAAGTATGGTTGCAAAGCTGAAACTTAAAGGAATTGACGGAAGGGCACCACCAGGAGTGGAGCCTGCGGCTTAATTTGACTCAACACGGGAAACCTCACCAGGCCCGGACACCGGAAGGATTGACAGATTGAGAGCTCTTTCTTGATTCGGTGGGTGGTGGTGCATGGCCGTTCTTAGTTGGTGGAGCGATTTGTCTGGTTAATTCCGATAACGAACGAGACTCTAGCCTGCTAACTAGGCGATTCCGGTACCCACAATAGTGTTACCGGCGATTCAATTTCTTCTTAGAGGGACAGGCGGCTCCTAGCCGCACGAGACTGAGCAATAACAGGTCTGTGATGCCCTTAGATGTCCTGGGCCGCACGCGCGCTACACTGAAGGAATCAGCGTGTCTTCCCTGGCCGACAGGCCCGGGTAACCCGTTGAACCTCCTTCGTGCTAGGGATTGGGGCTTGCAATTGTTCCCCATGAACGAGGAATTCCCAGTAAGCGCGAGTCATAAGCTCGCGTTGATTACGTCCCTGCCCTTTGTACACACCGCCCGTCGCTACTACCGATTGAATGATTTAGTGAGGTCTTCGGACTGGTGCGCGGCGATCGGCTTATACTGCCGGCCGCCGATGTTGCCGGAAAGATGACCAAACTTGATCATTTAGAGGAAGTAAAAGTCGTAACAAGGTTTCCGTAGGTGAACCTGCGGAAGGATCATTAAAGTATTTGCCCGCTAAACAGCGTCGGCGAAATACGTGACTATCGAACGCACACGCCGGCCGGAGAAGACGAAGAGAATAAGCGGGCGTCGAGGAGCGGGCGTACGCCTTCCTCGCCTCGTTCGCTATCTTCGTTTCCCGGCCAGCTCTGGGTCCGAGTGGGACCCAAACTACGGTTCGCCAAAATGGCCCGGTCGCCAAGCTGCCGCTTTTATTGCGGCGGCCGGTGCGGCAGGCCGGCGTTCCGTAACTTTGAACGCAATCGGCAGCTCGTCTGCTTCTAAGCACGCAAAACTCTCGGATCTGTCTCGCGCCGTAACAGGCGCCGAGAGAGAGAGAGAAAGAGAGAGAGAGAACAAGAAAACTGCTCTGGGTCCGAGTGGGACGGACCCGAACTACGGTTCGCCAAAATGGCCCGGTCGCCAAGCTGCCGCTTTTATTGCGGCGGCCGGTGCGGCAGGCCGGCGTTCCGTAACTTTGAACGCAATCGGCAGCTCGTCTGCTTCTAAGCACGCAAAACTCTCGGATCTGTCTCGCGCCGTAACAGGCGCCGAGAGAGAGAGAGAAAGAGAGAGAGAGAGAGAGAGAACAAGAAAACTGCTCTGGGTCCGAGTGGGACGGACCCGAACTACGGTTCGCCAAAATGGCCCGGTCGCCAAGCTGCCGCTTTTATTGCGGCGGCCGGTGCGGCAGGCCGGCGTTCCGTAACTTTGAACGCAATCGGCAGCTCGTCTGCTTCTAAGCACGCAAAACTCTCGGATCTGTCTCGCGCCGTAACAGGCGCCGAGAGAGAGAGAGAAAGAGAGAGAGAGAGAGAGAACAAGAAAACTGCTCTGGGTCCGAGTGGGACGGACCCGAACTACGGTTCGCCAAAATGGCCCGGTCGCCAAGCTGCCGCTTTTATTGCGGCGGCCGGTGCGGCAGGCCGGCGTTCCGTAACTTTGAACGCAATCGGCAGCTCGTCTGCTACTAGCACGCAAAACTCTCGGATCTGTCTCGCGCCGTAACAGGCGCCGAGAGAGAGAGAGGGAGAACAAGAAAACTGCTCTGGGTCCGAGTGGGACGGACCCGAACTACGGTTCGCCAAAATGGCCCGGTCGCCAAGCTGCCGCTTTTATAGCGGCGGCCGGTGCGGCAGGCCGGCGTTCCGTAACTTTGAACGCAATCGGCAGCTCGTCTGCTTCTAGCACGCAAAACTCTCGGATCTGTCTCGCGCCGTAACAGGCGCCGAGAGAGAGAGAGAGAGAGAGAGAGCACAAGAAAACTGCTCTGGGTCCGAGTGGGACCCGAACTACGGTTCGCCAAAATGGCCCGGTCGCCAAGCTGCCGCTTTTATAGCGGCGGCCGGTGCGGCAGGCCGGCGTTCCGTAACTTTGAACGCAATCGGCAGCTCGTCTGCTTCTAGCACGCAAAACTCTCGGATCTGTCTCGCGCCGTAACAGGCGCCGAGAGAGAGAGAGAGAGAGAGAGAGCACAAGAAAACTGCTCTGGGTCCGAGTGGGACCCGAACTACGGTTCGCCAAAATGGCCCGGTCGCCAAGCTGCCGCTTTTATTGCGGCGGCCGGTGCGGCAGGCCGGCGTTCCGTAACTTTGAACGCAATCGGCAGCTCGTCTGCTTCTAGCACGCAAAACTCTCGGATCTGTCTCGCGCCGTAACAGGCGCCGAGAGAGAGAAAGAGAACAAGAAAACTGATTACCCTGAACGGTGGATCACTTGGCTCGTGGGTCGATGAAGAACGCAGCAAACTGCGCGTTATAGTGTGAACTGCAGGACACATGAACATCGACGCTTCGAACGCACATTGCGGCCCTGGGATCCTGATCCAAGGGCCACGCCTGTCTGAGGGTCGGTAGCAAACGAACTACGGTTCGGTGAATCCTTGCTCGGCCAACGCACGTTGAGCGTGTGTTGGCCGTGCGAACCTGAGAGGCCCGCCCCGTTTCCGGCGTCGCCGTGCCTGCCTCAGCGGTAGCGTACGACGGCCTGGAGCAAACGGGGCGCCTCTTCAAATACTCACGGGCGCAAGCGGCAATACGGGTGTACCACCACGGTGCCCACACGAAAACCGCCACGACCGAGCGACGTGTTTAGAAAGAGGCTGCCCAATCTCTGTTCTTTGACGTCCTTTTACCCCCAATGAACGGCCGTTGGTCGCAGGAAGGCAAAAGCCAAGCGGCACAACGACGGCGAGTGTACGGGGAAACATGTAGAAGGAACTGAGTCAGAGAGTTCAATAGAGACGCTGGCACGCCCTTAATCTCGTCTGACTGCGGTCGATAATGGCGGTAATAAAGTTGGTCAACACTGTGGCTTGTTGCGCCCTAGCCGCCAAGCAGCTCGGCACGTTCAAAACGAGCGTGTAGAAGAATTTTCGAACGGCTAAAACACGGGAAAACCGGGTACGGGCCGATGTCCTGACGGCGATAAAAAGAATCGGCCTGACCGCCGACGCACGTAGGACATTCCCGTATTCGGCCTCGTGCCAGGCCCAGTACGGCTCGACGCCGCGTCATGTCACGCGGCGTCTGAAAATACGGCCGGAACGGCTTGGAAGCCGTCCTCGGCTGGCTCGGAATCGCCTCCGGCTCTCTTGCTAGAGCAGCTGCGTGGCGGACTCCGAGCCCCGCAGGACGGCGACATTCGTCTAACGACCTCAGATCAGGTGGGACCACCCGCTGAATTTAAGCATATTAATAAGCGGAGGAAAAGAAACTAACAAGGATTCCCCTAGTAGCTGCGAGCGAAAGGGGAAGAGCCCAGCACCGAATCCCGCGGGCCCTGCCCGCAGGGAAATGTGGTGTTCAGGAGGACCCGATTATCCCGGGCGCCGTCTGCGCGTTCAAGTCCATCTTGAATGGGGCCACTGCCCGTAGAGGGTGCCAGGCCCGTAGCGACCGCAGCCGAGCCCGGGTGGGGTCTCTCCTTAGAGTCGGGTTGCTTGAGAGTGCAGCCCTAAGTGGGTGGTAAACTCCATCTAAGGCTAAATATGACCACGAGACCGATAGCGAACAAGTACCGTGAGGGAAAGTTGAAAAGAACTTTGAAGAGAGAGTTCAAGAGTACGTGAAACCGTTCAGGGGTAAGCGGAAAAGACCCGAAAGTTCGAACGGGGAGATTCACGCTCTCACGTATCGTCAGCACTGCCGCCTGCCAGACTAACCACACGTTCGAACCGTTGGCGCTCCGGTGTCAGCGGGGAGAATGGACTGTTGGCTTGGATTACGGCGGTAAGAGGCGGCGGGGAGCCGCATTTCTCCTTCAGTAGGACGTCGCGACCCGTTGGGTAGCGGCCTACGGCCCCGGATGGAGACCGGCGGTCGCACTTGGCTTCGGCCCTGTGCGTTGCCGTCCGGACTCCGGGTGTCCCGGCCGAACGCCCGACGGTAAAGCATGCAGGTGTTGAACCGCCGTAAGGCGCCCTTGGCCGGTCGCAAGCGCGGTCGCGTCTCGGTGAGCTCGGACCACCTCGGTCCGACTCCCGTACCGATCCGCTGTTGGCGTGCCGTGTCGTCGGGCCGGTGTAAAACACCAGACAGCGACGCTTCAGCTTTGGGTACTTATCCGACCCGTCTTGAAACACGGACCAAGGAGTCTAACATGTGCGCAAGTCATTGGGTGAAAAACCTAAAGGCGAAATGAAATTGAAAGCTGTAGCTTTTTTCAACCTAGGGAGGATGAGCGCGTCCTGCCCACTAGGCGGCGCTCCGCACTCCCGGGGCGTCTCATTCTCATTGCGAGACGAGGCGCACCCAGAGCGTACACGTTGGGACCCGAAAGATGGTGAACTATGCCTGGCCAGGACGAAGTCAGGGGAAACCCTGATGGAGGTCCGTAGCGATTCTGACGTGCAAATCGATCGTCGGAGCTGGGTATAGGGGCGAAAGACTAATCGAACCATCTAGTAGCTGGTTCCCTCCGAAGTTTCCCTCAGGATAGCTGGTGCTCAGGGAACGAAGAATCTCATGCGGTAAAGCGAATGATTAGAGGCCTTGGGGCCGAAACGACCTCAACCTATTCTCAAACTTTAAATGGGTGAGATCTCCGGCATTCTTGGACATTGTTTAATGATGCCGGAGTCTCGGATCCAGAGTACCAAGTGGGCCAATTTTGGTAAGCAGAACTGGCGCTGTGGGATGAACCAAACGCCGAGTTAAGGCGCCCAAACGACGCTCATGGGAAACCATGAAAGGCGTTGGTTGCTTAAGACAGCAGGACGGTGGCCATGGAAGTCGGAATCCGCTAAGGAGTGTGTAACAACTCACCTGCCGAAGCAACTAGCCCTGAAAATGGATGGCGCTGTAGCGTCGTGCCTATACTCGGCCGTCAACGGCACAGGGGGCGGCACCCTCGCGGGTGCCGGGCCGTTATGCCTTGACGAGTAGGAGGGTCGCGGCGGTGTGCACAGAAGGGTCTGGGCGTGAGCCTGCCTGGAGCCACCGTCGGCGCAGATCTTGGTGGTAGTAGCAAATACTCCAGCGAGGACCTGGAGGACTGACGTGGAGAAGGGTTTCTTGTGAACAGCTGTTGCACAAGAGTCAGTCGATCCTAAGCCCTAGGAGAAATCCTATGTCGATGGGAAGCCGTTGAAAATAGAAGACGCGGTGCGCTTTAACTAGCGTAGTACGCTCTTGTATTGGAAGGCGACCCACGGGGCGAAAGGGAATCCGGTTCCTATTCCGGAACCCGGCTGCGGAACCGTTCATAAGCGGGCCCTCATCCGAGAGCTCGACGGGGCAACCCGAAGAGACCCGGAGACGCCGGCGGGAGGTCCGGAGAGAGTTTTCTTTTCTCTATAAGCGTTCGAGTTCCCTGGAAGCCTATAGCAGGGAGATAGGGTTTGGAACGCGAAGAGCACCGCAGTTGCGGCGGTGTCCGGATCTTCCCCTCGGACCTTGAAAATCCGGGAGAGGGCTACGCGGAATGTCCGCGCCGGATCGTACCCATATCCGCAGCAGGTCTCCAAGGTTAAGAGCCTCTAGTCGATAGAATAATGTAGGTAAGGGAAGTCGGCAAACTTGATCCGTAACTTCGGAAAAAGGATTGGCTCTGAGGATCGGGGCGTGTCGGGCTTGGTCGGGAAGCGGGTTTGTGCCAACGTGCCGGGCCTGGGCGAAGTGAACGGGGTTCGCCCCGGAATCTGAGCTCGGTCCCGTGCCTTGGCCTCCCGCGGATCTTCCTTGCTGCGAGGTGTTGGCTGTCTGTCGCGGGTAAACCACCTCACGGTGGCCCCGAAGGACGGGCCTCCTACCTCTTCGGCCGCCATTCAACGATCAACTCAGAACTGGCACGGACCGGGGGAATCCGACTGTCTAATTAAAACAAAGCATTGCGATGGCCCCAGAGGGTGCTGACGCAATGTGATTTCTGCCCAGTGCTCTGAATGTCAACGTGAAGAAATTCAAGCAAGCGCGGGTAAACGGCGGGAGTAACTATGACTCTCTTAAGGTAGCCAAATGCCTCGTCATCTAATTAGTGACGCGCATGAATGGATTAACGAGATTCCCGCTGTCCCTATCTACTGGAAGTATGGCAAATTAATTATGGAGCTTTCTGCAATTTGATTTGGTGAAACCAAGGGACACCTAGAGGCATCGGTCCTTCCCCTACTGCCCTTCGGGGTCAATGGTTAAGTGTCGTCTTGCCGTTGTGGGGTGCCGTCCCCGGTCTTGAGTTGTATTGCTGTGATTACAGTGCGAACCTAATAAAGTGTTAATAAAACTTTGTAGTTTATTAATTAACTGTATAGAGATTTTAAATTGAAATAGTAGTAAAAGTGTTTTACATTGACCTTCCTCCACCTCCCCGAGGTGAAGGGCGGGCAACGACCGAAGGCAATCAGTCACGGAAATTAGCTCTGTGCCATAAGCTCCTTCGGCGGCTAAGAGAGGAAAACGGCACGGGAGTGGTGATAGTGGACACTGCGGGGACAAACCATATACTATATTACTTGTTATTCATTTATTACTGTTATTGCATGTGTATATATTCTATTGATTGTTACTCAGTTATATTGTTAAATTCTATTGTTACATATCTATATTATTGTTAACTTTGCATGTTGGTGGTTGTTGAATTGTTACTGTGTTTATAAATTTTATTGACTCTGTTATAGACCTTGCTAACATTTGTGTGTCTGTTAAGTCGGTGGATTGAGTAGCTGACAAAGGCAGGCACTTGAATGTCGGACAGGGAGACGAGGAGGATGCAGGAGGAGGAAGAACAGAGGAGGCTGGCGGAGGACCTGATGGGAGATGGGGACCCTGAGATGTCTACGCCGGAGGCCGGAGCGAGGAAGATTGGAGAGGGGACCAGAAGAAAAACGAAGAGGATGAGATCCTCGTCAGAAGGCTCTCCGTCGAAGGAGGCTAGGCTTCAAGACGTAATTGTGAAAAGTGCAGAAGAACTAGGGGGAAAAGCGGAGAAGCTGCTGGGGGAAGTGGAGGGATATATAAGAGAGCATTTTTCGTGGGAGAAGCACGGGAAATACCTAGAGAAAAGATTTGAAGACCTTAGAGTGAACATGGGGGGGGTAAGGAAAGAAATAACTAAGATGGGGAATATGTTTAGTAATTTGGGGAAAAGCCTAGAAAAAGAGGGGGGGGACTGGGGGGAAAGGATGGTGAACATGGGGCAGATCATAGGGGAAATAGTGAGGGGGGAGAATGAAGAAATGGTTAACAAAATAATGATGGAAATGGGTAAAATGGATAAAATAAGAGAAGAACAGGATGAGTTAAGGGCAAGAGATACGGAAAGGATAGAGAAGGTATTTCAGGAAAAGATCAGGGGCCTGGAAAAGAAAATGGATGAGGGGTTAAGAAAAGTCAGAGAGGAGTGGATAGGGGGGAAATTGGAAGATCAGGCGAGGAAGACCTTGGAAAAACAACAACAGATAACGGAAAGTTGGGGAAGTGTTAAGACTCATATAAAGACCGTTGAACAGTATTTAAAGGAAGAGGGAGGAAAGAAATGCGAAGAAGTCGCTAAGGAAGTGAAGGAATTGAAAGAAATGGTAGCAGAAGGAAATAAAAAGATAGCGGGTATAATTAATCAGGGGGAAGGGATAGTGGATATTGGGGGGGTGACAGAGGGAGTTAAGGAAGTAGTTAAAGAACAAATGGGAGGGATTAAGGGGATGTGGGAAAAGGAGGGTGTAAGGGAGGTAATACAAGGGGAGATAAAAGGGGTAATAAAGTTACTGGAAGAGAAAAGAAAGAGAGGAGAGGATGAACCGATGGAAGTGGATGGAGAGGGGGGAAGATGGGCTGAAGTAGTAAAAAGGGGGGCAAAGAAAAGGGGACCAAGGGTGATAATTGAAGTACCTGAAGGGGTTAAAGGGTCAGAGGCTAGGAAGGAGATAGAGGAGTGTTTGGATGTGGCGAAGGGAGGGGTTAGGGTAAAGGGAATAACACGAAAGGGACAAAATTTCGTAATCGAAGCACATGGGGATGCGGACATGGCTAAAATAAGAGAAAATAAAAGATTCGAGGAGAAGGGGTTAAAGGTCGACGGAGAACCGGACCTATTGGATCCTAGGGTAATAATTTTTGATGTGGACAACAGAGTAGACAAGGAAGGGTTGGTGGAGGCAGTAAGGGTTAGGAATGAAGAGGTGTTTCAGGGGTTCACTGAGGAGGAGGTAGGGAAGGAGATGAGACCGTTATTTAAAATGGGGGGGAGGGATCGGTTATATGAGGGAAATTGGGTGGTGAGGGTTTCGGCTAGGGTGTACAAAAGACTGATGTGCTTGGGGAGGGTGTATGTGGGATTAAGGAGTTGCAGGGTGAGCGAATACGAGGGGGTGGTGAGGTGCTTTCGGTGCCAGGGGTTGGGGCACTCACAAAGGGGATGTAGGGGTAAGGTAACCTGTTACAGATGTGCGGAGGAGGGACACCACGCCAGTATGTGTAAGGCTAAGGGGAAAAATTTAGCTAGGTGCGTAAATTGCGTAAGATTTGGTTTTAAGGAAGTAGATCACAATGTGGGATGGGGGGGTTGTCCTGTACTAGGGATAATGCGACGGAGGATCGCAAACAACACCAGATATGATTAAGGTAGTGCAGGTTAATATAGACAGGTCAAGGGGGGGTACAGCAGAATTAAGGGAGATATTAAGTAAAGAAAAGATAGATATAGCCCTAGTACAAGAGCCTTACACATACAAGGGGTATGTAAGGGGGTTCGGGTCAGAAGCGAGAGTGATATGTCATGTAGGGGAAGGGAGGGCTTGGGCAGCGGTAATAGTAACGAATGAGAGGTTAGGAATTATGAAAGTACAGGGGCTTTGTACTACTCATTGTGTGTGTGTTGAAGTATTGTTGGAAGGAGGTAAAAGAATATATGTGGTTTCGTTGTACTGCCAGTTCTCCGAGAGAATTGAAAGTTACATAGAATGTATGAGAAGAATAAGGGCCAAATTGAGGGGGGAATATATTTTAATAGGTATGGATGCAAATGCAAGATCGAAGAGGTGGGGGGGTTTAGAAACAAATGAGAAAGGGGGAATGGTAGAGGATGAAATCGATCTGGGAAGATGGAAGTTGTTAAACAATGTAGCATGTGGTCCGACGTATGTGACTGTAAGGGATAGCAGCTTTATCGATGTAAGCATGGAATCACAAGTAGAAGGGATAAAGGTCAGGGAATGGAAGCTGATGGATGACTGGGTTACTGGGTCACATAGAGCAATAGGTATGACCATAAGTGTGAATGAGGAGGGAGGCAGAAATAGAGGGAGGGGGAGGAACAAGAGGGGCAATTGGGCAAGGGGGTTGGCAATCAAAAGAGCAGATTGGGGGGTGTATAGGGAGAAATTGAGGAAGTTGTGCGAGGAGAGGGAAGGGATAATACTAAGAAATAAAAGGGATGTAGTCAATTTAGAAAAAGAGTTAGGAGGGATAATTTGGAAGGCCGCTGTTGGGGCAATGCCAAAGCAGGGGAGGAGGGTAGGGGGGAACAGGTGGTGGGACACAGAATTGGAAGGGCTGAAGAGAGAAGTGTGTGGGAGGAGGAGGGAGTGGAAGAGAGAGAGCGATGTGTGCGTGAGAAATGAGTTAGTAAATGTGTATAGAGCTAGGATGCATGTGTACAAGCAAAGGATAAGGGAGAAGAAGAAACAAAGTTGGGAAAAATTCGTCGAAGAAGAAATGAAGAAGAGTGAATGGAGCCTACCTTATAAGGGAGCGGTCAATAAGGTAAGTGTAAGGGAAGCAGCATGTGCGATTGGGGGTGAGGACATAGTCACGTGGAGGGAGTCGGCGACGAGGTTGTTGAATGAGTTGGTTGTGGATGACGAGAGTGAGAGTGAGAATGAGGAGCAAGGACGGATACGGGAAATAGTGTTGGGGCATAGGAGGGGTAGGGGAATATGCAGGATGACGGAGCAGGACATAGGGAGGGTGGTTAGGGGTTTAAAGAATGGGAAGGCTCCAGGTGCGGACGGAATAGTGGCGGAGATGATTAAAGAGGGATGGGAAATATTAAAGACTTGGATCATAAGGTTATTTAATGGTTGTCTGAAATTTGGGGTTTTTCCAAACAGATGGAAGAAGGGGATAATAAGGGCTTTAGTGAAGGGGGAGGACAGGGATAGAGGGGAGGCTAAATCATATAGGCCAGTCTGTTTGTTAGCAGTTATGGGCAAAATTTTTGAAAGGGTACTAGTTGGGAAATTGGGGAGGGTATTTGAAGAGGGAATATCGGGTTACCAATTCGGTTATAGGAAGGGAAAGTCAACAGAGGATGCTATGATTAAGCTGAGGGAGGTGGTAGATGGGTTGGGGAAGAAATACGTGATGGGAATATTTATAGATATGACGGGGGCGTTTGACAGGGTATGGTGGCCGGAGGTAATTTACAGAATAAGGGAAAGAGGGGTGACAGGGGAAGCATATGAGGTGTTAAGGGACTATTTCAGGGGGAGGTGGGTAGAGTTAAGGGAGGGCACATGGGTGGTTGGGAAAAGAGTGAATAGGGGATGTCCACAAGGATCCGTCCTTGGCCCTCAGGTGTGGAAGTTGGTGTTTGATGTGATTGTAAGACGAATAAATGAGAGTGCGAGAATGATTGCGTTTGCGGATGATGGGGTAATAGTAGTGGGGGGAAGTTCTAG
>JBAIZL010000076.1:5000-12500 GCA_036971475.1 Prosapia bicincta | reverse complement strand
TATAGCGCACCGGCAGAATCTGTTTGAAGCCGAGAACAGCACGAACGTCTGCGGCCTGTTATTTTTGGCTTGCGGTGAGTTCGCAAAATACATGGCAGAAATCTATAAAGTGTGTGTGCCACTTGCGCAATAATAGTGCGGGTTGGTCGTGCGGCACGCCAATATGCGATCACGTCCCCCGTGAATTCGGCGGGGCGGGAAAGTGCGGGGTTATCGCCTCTCTCCATGCAGGAGAGCGAGCGGTCCCCGTGCAAGTACGGGATCTCATGTGCCGTGGGCGGTGGTTGTTTAGGCAACCAGTGGATCTTCTTCCGTTCGATTGCCAGCCTCCACGGGCGGGTAGCGAATGGTGATCCGCAGCCGCCGCGCTATAGTCCTGACCGACGCCAGCGTCGACTGTGCACCTGCATTTATTATTATCACGAAGGCGTACACACTGGACGCCCGTGATGCGTATGGTGGGTTCTACTCCCACCGTGGCTATATATAATAATAATAATAAAAATAATAATAATAACACACACATCAAGTGCGAACTGCCGGAGCCAGAATGACGCCGATGCCGCCAGATGAGAGATGCGGTCACAGCCGTCGCGTTCAACCGGTTCTCTAAAGGAGGCCGTTTGTAACGCGGTCGGCGCAAACCTCACCCTCGGCCATTCAGTGTCCGACCCACAGCGTAGCCGCGGGCACGCCACGCGACGGCGATTTTTCGCCGTCAACCGGCGTCAAGCTCTACCATGCGGCACTATTGCATTCAAACACGGCCGCCGTTGTTGCGTCTTTAAAAGGGCGCTCACGGTAGGCCGTACAAACGGAGAACGCTTCGCCCTCCCGGGTGTCAGCGCTATTATAACAATGAGTAAACATCGATTGCGAACCCTTCAGCCAACTCTCTAGCGGAGTTTGGCCGGGTATGCGAAAAGTCGTTGTGTGTGATGAAAACCGGCAGAAGGCGCGGCAACAGGGTCCTGTAGCCCGCTTATGTTGTTTTCTATTTTGGTTCTCGCTCGCCGTTCGTCGGCAAGGGCTCCTGCCAAGCGCTGGGGCCAGCCTACTTCGTGCGAGCGGGGGCAATTGAACGAAAGTTTTTCCGCTTCCGCAGGATCCATCCGCCCGCCAAACGGTCGTGGCGGGTGGCGCCAGCGTAGAGGTCGGAGAAACAAACGGTCCCGTTATGCGGGACCTGGGCAGCTGTCTCCGTTTACGGACGTCGAGTCGGCTGCTCCCTGGTTGATCCTGCCAGTAGTCATATGCTTGTCTCAAAGATTAAGCCATGCAAGTCTCAGTACGAGCCGAATTAAGGTGAAACCGCAAAAGGCTCATTAAATCAGTTATGGTTCCTTAGATCGTACAATCCATTACTTGGATAACTGTGGTAATTCTAGAGCTAATACATGCAAACAGAGTCCCGACCAGAGATGGAAGGGACGCTTTTATTAGATCAAAACCAATCGGTGCCCGGTCCGCCGGGCCCGTTAACCTTGGTGACTCTGAATAACTTTCAGCTGATCGCACGGTCCTTGTACCGGCGACGCATCTTTCAAATGTCTGACTTATCAACTGTCGATGGTAGATTCTGCGCCTACCATGGTTGTAACGGGTAACGGGGAATCAGGGTTCGATTCCGGAGAGGGAGCCTGAGAAACGGCTACCACATCCAAGGAAGGCAGCAGGCGCGCAAATTACCCACTCCCGGCACGGGGAGGTAGTGACGAAAAATAACGATACGGGACTCATCCGAGGCCCCGTAATCGGAATGAGTACACTTTAAATCCTTTAACGAGTACCAATTGGAGGGCAAGTCTGGTGCCAGCAGCCGCGGTAATTCCAGCTCCAATAGCGTATATTAAAGTTGTTGCGGTTAAAAAGCTCGTAGTTGGACCTGTGTTCCACGCTGTCGGTTCGCCGCCCGTCGGTGTCAACTGGCATGTCCTGTGGAACGTCCTGCCGGTGGCGGTCCGGGCTTTCGGCTTGCGTAAGGGCTCACGCCCGAAGCAGGCCGAACAGTACCGGCCGCCGGTCCAATCCCGCCACGGTGCTCTTCACCGAGTGTCGAGGTGGGCCGGCACGTTTACTTTGAACAAATTAGAGTGCTTAAAGCAGGCTGGTGTCCGCCTGAATACTGTGTGCATGGAATAATAGAATAGGACCTCGGTTCTATTTTGTTGGTTTTCGGAACCCGAGGTAATGATTAATAGGGACAGGCGGGGGCATTCGTATTGCGACGTTAGAGGTGAAATTCTTGGATCGTCGCAAGACGAACCTAAGCGAAAGCATTTGCCAAGTATGTTCTCGTTAATCAAGAACGAAAGTTAGAGGTTCGAAGGCGATCAGATACCGCCCTAGTTCTAACCATAAACGATGCCAGCCAGCGATCCGCCGAAGTTCCTCCGATGACTCGGCGGGCAGCTTCCGGGAAACCAAAGCTTTTGGGTTCCGGGGGAAGTATGGTTGCAAAGCTGAAACTTAAAGGAATTGACGGAAGGGCACCACCAGGAGTGGAGCCTGCGGCTTAATTTGACTCAACACGGGAAACCTCACCAGGCCCGGACACCGGAAGGATTGACAGATTGAGAGCTCTTTCTTGATTCGGTGGGTGGTGGTGCATGGCCGTTCTTAGTTGGTGGAGCGATTTGTCTGGTTAATTCCGATAACGAACGAGACTCTAGCCTGCTAACTAGGCGATTCCGGTACCCACAATAGTGTTACCGGCGATTCAATTTCTTCTTAGAGGGACAGGCGGCTCCTAGCCGCACGAGACTGAGCAATAACAGGTCTGTGATGCCCTTAGATGTCCTGGGCCGCACGCGCGCTACACTGAAGGAATCAGCGTGTCTTCCCTGGCCGACAGGCCCGGGTAACCCGTTGAACCTCCTTCGTGCTAGGGATTGGGGCTTGCAATTGTTCCCCATGAACGAGGAATTCCCAGTAAGCGCGAGTCATAAGCTCGCGTTGATTACGTCCCTGCCCTTTGTACACACCGCCCGTCGCTACTACCGATTGAATGATTTAGTGAGGTCTTCGGACTGGTGCGCGGCGATCGGCTTATACTGCCGGCCGCCGATGTTGCCGGAAAGATGACCAAACTTGATCATTTAGAGGAAGTAAAAGTCGTAACAAGGTTTCCGTAGGTGAACCTGCGGAAGGATCATTAAAGTATTTGCCCGCTAAACAGCGTCGGCGAAATACGTGACTATCGAACGCACACGCCGGCCGGAGAAGACGAAGAGAATAAGCGGGCGTCGAGGAGCGGGCGTACGCCTTCCTCGCCTCGTTCGCTATCTTCGTTTCCCGGCCAGCTCTGGGTCCGAGTGGGACCCAAACTACGGTTCGCCAAAATGGCCCGGTCGCCAAGCTGCCGCTTTTATTGCGGCGGCCGGTGCGGCAGGCCGGCGTTCCGTAACTTTGAACGCAATCGGCAGCTCGTCTGCTTCTAAGCACGCAAAACTCTCGGATCTGTCTCGCGCCGTAACAGGCGCCGAGAGAGAGAGAGAAAGAGAGAGAGAGAACAAGAAAACTGCTCTGGGTCCGAGTGGGACGGACCCGAACTACGGTTCGCCAAAATGGCCCGGTCGCCAAGCTGCCGCTTTTATTGCGGCGGCCGGTGCGGCAGGCCGGCGTTCCGTAACTTTGAACGCAATCGGCAGCTCGTCTGCTTCTAAGCACGCAAAACTCTCGGATCTGTCTCGCGCCGTAACAGGCGCCGAGAGAGAGAGAGAAAGAGAGAGAGAGAGAGAGAGAACAAGAAAACTGCTCTGGGTCCGAGTGGGACGGACCCGAACTACGGTTCGCCAAAATGGCCCGGTCGCCAAGCTGCCGCTTTTATTGCGGCGGCCGGTGCGGCAGGCCGGCGTTCCGTAACTTTGAACGCAATCGGCAGCTCGTCTGCTTCTAAGCACGCAAAACTCTCGGATCTGTCTCGCGCCGTAACAGGCGCCGAGAGAGAGAGAGAAAGAGAGAGAGAGAGAGAGAACAAGAAAACTGCTCTGGGTCCGAGTGGGACGGACCCGAACTACGGTTCGCCAAAATGGCCCGGTCGCCAAGCTGCCGCTTTTATTGCGGCGGCCGGTGCGGCAGGCCGGCGTTCCGTAACTTTGAACGCAATCGGCAGCTCGTCTGCTACTAGCACGCAAAACTCTCGGATCTGTCTCGCGCCGTAACAGGCGCCGAGAGAGAGAGAGGGAGAACAAGAAAACTGCTCTGGGTCCGAGTGGGACGGACCCGAACTACGGTTCGCCAAAATGGCCCGGTCGCCAAGCTGCCGCTTTTATAGCGGCGGCCGGTGCGGCAGGCCGGCGTTCCGTAACTTTGAACGCAATCGGCAGCTCGTCTGCTTCTAGCACGCAAAACTCTCGGATCTGTCTCGCGCCGTAACAGGCGCCGAGAGAGAGAGAGAGAGAGAGAGAGCACAAGAAAACTGCTCTGGGTCCGAGTGGGACCCGAACTACGGTTCGCCAAAATGGCCCGGTCGCCAAGCTGCCGCTTTTATAGCGGCGGCCGGTGCGGCAGGCCGGCGTTCCGTAACTTTGAACGCAATCGGCAGCTCGTCTGCTTCTAGCACGCAAAACTCTCGGATCTGTCTCGCGCCGTAACAGGCGCCGAGAGAGAGAGAGAGAGAGAGAGAGCACAAGAAAACTGCTCTGGGTCCGAGTGGGACCCGAACTACGGTTCGCCAAAATGGCCCGGTCGCCAAGCTGCCGCTTTTATTGCGGCGGCCGGTGCGGCAGGCCGGCGTTCCGTAACTTTGAACGCAATCGGCAGCTCGTCTGCTTCTAGCACGCAAAACTCTCGGATCTGTCTCGCGCCGTAACAGGCGCCGAGAGAGAGAAAGAGAACAAGAAAACTGATTACCCTGAACGGTGGATCACTTGGCTCGTGGGTCGATGAAGAACGCAGCAAACTGCGCGTTATAGTGTGAACTGCAGGACACATGAACATCGACGCTTCGAACGCACATTGCGGCCCTGGGATCCTGATCCAAGGGCCACGCCTGTCTGAGGGTCGGTAGCAAACGAACTACGGTTCGGTGAATCCTTGCTCGGCCAACGCACGTTGAGCGTGTGTTGGCCGTGCGAACCTGAGAGGCCCGCCCCGTTTCCGGCGTCGCCGTGCCTGCCTCAGCGGTAGCGTACGACGGCCTGGAGCAAACGGGGCGCCTCTTCAAATACTCACGGGCGCAAGCGGCAATACGGGTGTACCACCACGGTGCCCACACGAAAACCGCCACGACCGAGCGACGTGTTTAGAAAGAGGCTGCCCAATCTCTGTTCTTTGACGTCCTTTTACCCCCAATGAACGGCCGTTGGTCGCAGGAAGGCAAAAGCCAAGCGGCACAACGACGGCGAGTGTACGGGGAAACATGTAGAAGGAACTGAGTCAGAGAGTTCAATAGAGACGCTGGCACGCCCTTAATCTCGTCTGACTGCGGTCGATAATGGCGGTAATAAAGTTGGTCAACACTGTGGCTTGTTGCGCCCTAGCCGCCAAGCAGCTCGGCACGTTCAAAACGAGCGTGTAGAAGAATTTTCGAACGGCTAAAACACGGGAAAACCGGGTACGGGCCGATGTCCTGACGGCGATAAAAAGAATCGGCCTGACCGCCGACGCACGTAGGACATTCCCGTATTCGGCCTCGTGCCAGGCCCAGTACGGCTCGACGCCGCGTCATGTCACGCGGCGTCTGAAAATACGGCCGGAACGGCTTGGAAGCCGTCCTCGGCTGGCTCGGAATCGCCTCCGGCTCTCTTGCTAGAGCAGCTGCGTGGCGGACTCCGAGCCCCGCAGGACGGCGACATTCGTCTAACGACCTCAGATCAGGTGGGACCACCCGCTGAATTTAAGCATATTAATAAGCGGAGGAAAAGAAACTAACAAGGATTCCCCTAGTAGCTGCGAGCGAAAGGGGAAGAGCCCAGCACCGAATCCCGCGGGCCCTGCCCGCAGGGAAATGTGGTGTTCAGGAGGACCCGATTATCCCGGGCGCCGTCTGCGCGTTCAAGTCCATCTTGAATGGGGCCACTGCCCGTAGAGGGTGCCAGGCCCGTAGCGACCGCAGCCGAGCCCGGGTGGGGTCTCTCCTTAGAGTCGGGTTGCTTGAGAGTGCAGCCCTAAGTGGGTGGTAAACTCCATCTAAGGCTAAATATGACCACGAGACCGATAGCGAACAAGTACCGTGAGGGAAAGTTGAAAAGAACTTTGAAGAGAGAGTTCAAGAGTACGTGAAACCGTTCAGGGGTAAGCGGAAAAGACCCGAAAGTTCGAACGGGGAGATTCACGCTCTCACGTATCGTCAGCACTGCCGCCTGCCAGACTAACCACACGTTCGAACCGTTGGCGCTCCGGTGTCAGCGGGGAGAATGGACTGTTGGCTTGGATTACGGCGGTAAGAGGCGGCGGGGAGCCGCATTTCTCCTTCAGTAGGACGTCGCGACCCGTTGGGTAGCGGCCTACGGCCCCGGATGGAGACCGGCGGTCGCACTTGGCTTCGGCCCTGTGCGTTGCCGTCCGGACTCCGGGTGTCCCGGCCGAACGCCCGACGGTAAAGCATGCAGGTGTTGAACCGCCGTAAGGCGCCCTTGGCCGGTCGCAAGCGCGGTCGCGTCTCGGTGAGCTCGGACCACCTCGGTCCGACTCCCGTACCGATCCGCTGTTGGCGTGCCGTGTCGTCGGGCCGGTGTAAAACACCAGACAGCGACGCTTCAGCTTTGGGTACTTATCCGACCCGTCTTGAAACACGGACCAAGGAGTCTAACATGTGCGCAAGTCATTGGGTGAAAAACCTAAAGGCGAAATGAAATTGAAAGCTGTAGCTTTTTTCAACCTAGGGAGGATGAGCGCGTCCTGCCCACTAGGCGGCGCTCCGCACTCCCGGGGCGTCTCATTCTCATTGCGAGACGAGGCGCACCCAGAGCGTACACGTTGGGACCCGAAAGATGGTGAACTATGCCTGGCCAGGACGAAGTCAGGGGAAACCCTGATGGAGGTCCGTAGCGATTCTGACGTGCAAATCGATCGTCGGAGCTGGGTATAGGGGCGAAAGACTAATCGAACCATCTAGTAGCTGGTTCCCTCCGAAGTTTCCCTCAGGATAGCTGGTGCTCAGGGAACGAAGAATCTCATGCGGTAAAGCGAATGATTAGAGGCCTTGGGGCCGAAACGACCTCAACCTATTCTCAAACTTTAAATGGGTGAGATCTCCGGCATTCTTGGACATTGTTTAATGATGCCGGAGTCTCGGATCCAGAGTACCAAGTGGGCCAATTTTGGTAAGCAGAACTGGCGCTGTGGGATGAACCAAACGCCGAGTTAAGGCGCCCAAACGACGCTCATGGGAAACCATGAAAGGCGTTGGTTGCTTAAGACAGCAGGACGGTGGCCATGGAAGTCGGAATCCGCTAAGGAGTGTGTAACAACTCACCTGCCGAAGCAACTAGCCCTGAAAATGGATGGCGCTGTAGCGTCGTGCCTATACTCGGCCGTCAACGGCACAGGGGGCGG